>JACXGK010000372.1:24931-117954 GCA_016801125.1 Novumbra hubbsi
GTCAGTGCCCCCCCCCCCCAACGCTGCCCCCCCCCCAACGCCCTTGTCCACACAGAGGTGGGCAGCTCATCTTAGGAGCCTGGACTACTATCAGCCAACCCCCACTCACCTTCCCATAATGATTTCATTCATTGCATCTAGGCCAGGTTTCCAGTCAGTCACACCCCTCTCGTTGTCTCGTCCTTGTCTTATCCGCCCCTCTCAAAGGCTCCATTATTGGGCCTCAGCGAGAGCACTGTCTGGGGCAGGGGTAAGGTTCCGCTCATCGTGACACCCTCCCCCTGTGTCCCGCGTTTGACCTTCGGGGTGTACTCGTGCCCTTGGTGCAAACGGAGGGACCCTCTCTGAAAAAGATTGAGATTGCGGTTCCGGGTAAAGATATATTACAGTATATTGTCAGTTTTCTCCCCCTGGCCCCATTAGTTAATTTGATATAGGGAGTCCTCTAATTAATTTGTGTCTAGGATTATATTGGTTGTCATGGCAACATTGGTGCGAATCCAGATTGTGACAGTGGCTACTCAAAGCCCAGGACTAATAATCTTTTTTTTTAATGTTTATTGGTTTCAGACATAAATATTGAAAGATTAAACCATATTCCCACTGGAATGACAGAAATATGCCTTCTCCGGTTCTAATTGTGTTGGTGACTGGTCATTTGTAGTATTAACCCACGTTAGGGGTTTGCAGTATTTAGGTCATGTACCACACCCTTTTGAAACTTACTGCTTTGATGGATCCTGGATTGTTAGGCTTTAAAATCACCAACTGCTATTTTGGTACTAACCATAGAAGCAATCCAGAGGTCAAGGCTGGAATTAATGGAATACTAGAGTATTAAAAAAGTATTTCAGTATTTATTTATTAACGATGGTGTGGCAACATTTGTCCAGATTCTTCCCAATGCTGCCACCAAGAAAACCCCGGCTGATTGCAAACCAGGAAGGAAATACTGAGTTCATCTGTGAACTCTCATAACACAGTTTCAATAAATATATTAGATTAGAAAGTTCTAAGTTAAGTCGCTTGTGTTAGTGTCCTTTTAATATTATGGAGAAACGTTGCAACATGGTTATAAATGTGTCGAACAATATGTAAAATATACGGAAACAAATAATGGAGGAGGAATGCCAAGATGCCAGTCATTCAGGATACAGATCGTTGTGGTGAGGACTGGCTTTTGGAATCATTAATGGCTGGGACTGAGTGATATCCTTGCTCGTAAATTTGTCAGGGTGAGAACGTGGGAACTCATTCTGGCGTGGTCATTAATGTTAATCTTCTACCAGGGAAGCTGGGGCAGAGGACATTGAGCGGTTCTCTCTTCTCAACTTTTCAATTTTCACTTTACTAGGCCTAATATGTCTCAAGGCCAGGATTTTTAAAAGCTACATATCCAGATTTTGCATATCTAATTAAATCCAAATAAATAGAATGAACAGAACTGGCAGATCATTGACTTGAATAGTGATTCCTGTTCCATTCATTTTCTTTGTATGCATTTTATCCAACCCGGTTGCCCATCAGGATGGGTTAACTTTCTAAACAACAACTTTGCCAGGGGACTCTCCAGGCCCAATCAATTTATGGTAAAAAAAAAGAAGATAACCAACAGACCCAAAATGATTTGGCAGTCTTTCATGTCTTTACATCTTGTTTGTTATCACTGGTCAGGTCAGGACCTTCTTGCGGAGTTGATGGACGTCTGAGTGGGAGTTCTAAGCAGAACCGTCCAGGCTGAAATGAGAGATGGTTATTCCTGAAGATTAAGGCTCTGTTTGGGCTCTTTGACAACAGCACACTGCTCAACGGAAGGTCAAATAGGCTGTGTTTGAGCTACCCCCCATCCAGTCCCCCCACCTCTGTTACCCGCCTTCCGTCAAAGAGCCAAGTGTCTGTTTGACGATGAACATGTCAGCAGTTTCCGCGCATAGCCTGTGCAGGAAGCACTTTCACCTCTCGCTCATTTGCTGGAAAGCATCAGTTGGCAGCATGTGCCCATTAATATCCACTCAGATAAACATGCAGAGCTAGCTAGGGATTGGCTTCACCCTTTCCCTTCCTATAATGCCCCCCCCTCCCTCTGACAGTGTTCATTTAGTAAACCATAACTAAGACAAAAAATACTCGACCCAAACTTATTTTTCCAGATGAATAAGGCGACTGTAACCAGACTCAGTAAACCAAGTTCGATAAATTCTCAAAGACAAGACGCACCTAAACATTTTAACATTACTAGGCTACCGATTGCTTTTCATTTTAGTTGTCAGAAATGTAACAAGACAAGAATTCCACATGACACTAATTTGCATTGAAGCTCCTTTTCATCTGTTTCGTCCTATCAAAAGCAGGCACCCCTCTTACAGAATACCCAAGGAAAACCTCTCATTGGCTGGTAACATCAGTCTGTTGCATGGCTGATTTAGTGGATCTGGCTCTCCCACACGCACGCAAACACAGACACACAGACACACAGACACACAGACACAGCTCCCAGTAACTTCAGTAGCTCATCCGCCTCTCCTTTGAACTGATGCTCAGCCAGGATACTTTAGAAGTAACAAACTAACCTCATTTGGAAACAATTAGGTCTTGATCATCTTTCTTTCATACAGGCCATGTTAACTCTGATCACGTTAGAAGCTCTGTTTTGTCATGTGAGCTGTTTATTCATCTGCATTCCCATTCTTACGGTCTAAAGTGAGTTGCGGGTGTTTATATCGTATATTGAAATATTTGGCTATTATTGAAATGCTAATTTCCCACAATTCAATAAAATCGCAGCTATGTGCTCCGCACTTACGGGAGACAATCTGAGCAAAATGATTGTCTTCACATATATCTATATTATTAGATTGCTTTAGTTACTGTATTGCCACTAAGGTTTACCAGAAAAGCGAAGTAGACCTAGTCTGACATGGCTGAATGTTCTTTTATTCAAACAAAAAAGGACTGTGACAAAAACTAGACTTACAGAGTTTTCGTTGACTGAGAATAGCTAAAACGTGTGTCTGCGTGTCTGTGACTAATTTGAAGTCACCACTATGCACTCCGCATAGCTTCAAAACCAGATGGTTATGTTTATATTTATAACTACAAATTGAGGGGACTCGCACATTTCTCGACACCTTTTCTGGAATGTCATTCAACCCCGTCTGTCATGACAGTTTATACATCTTTTGTAGAAAAGCACAATGAAAGGTTTTGAGTTTTTGTCTTTTTTGTTGTTTGTGGCGCGTCTCTTCTTTACCACCACACCACTGGGTAGATTAGAAACACAGCCTGATACCAGCTCCTCTACTTCAAACCCTCCTGACACATCTGTGGACAATAACGCTCCCTTCTTAGGCCGGACACCATGGTGCCGTAAAGGTTTTGTTTGCATGCAGCTGTGTCTTGAGGTGACAAACCAAAAGAAATGCTCAGAGGGTGTTCAACTTTGTTTTCCCTTTTCCCTTCACCCCCCATCCTCCATTTCAAACACCCGCCGAGGAATTAGAAGTGGCCTCATTCTTTCAGATAGTAATTAGAGAGCATTCGGCTTTCTTATTTTATTTATGGTAAGTGGTGCAGAATGTGTCCCATTCAGCGTGGATACGCATTAGTCTCCAGACATCTTGGTGCCTAGGTATTTGAAGACGACTCGCAGTCCGTGGAGTTTGAATTAGCGCGAGGTCTTTTGGGAATTCTGCGTCTCCTCAGGGTAGGGTTGGGTTGGGGGTGGGATGTGTGTTCTGCTAAGGTGTGTTTGACTGTACACACAGGTTTGAGCGCAGGTTTCCTTACCAGATGTGCGTCTGTGTGTGTGGGTGTGTGTGTGTGCGCGAGCGCTGCGTGTGACTTGCTGTGAAAAGCTCAGGGACGGCCTCGCTAGGGACCTGAGAGACCCGGAAAACACGTACGCTGGGAGGGATCCCTCTGTCGAGCATGAAATAAGCTGGTGCATTTGGCTCATTTAAGCTAATGGAATTGGTTCCTGGAAATCATGGCGCGTGCTTCTTTGAATGGGGACCCCTGCACAGCTTTGGTTTTGACTAAATCTCTGAGGAGACTCAACACTCAGATGGGGGAGCTTCCTATGTTGTGTGATTTAGCTATAGTTATTCTCTATTCTTGCCATGCAGACCACTTAGACCGTAATGATCACCTCGTTGCATTTCAAACATTCCAAATGGATTACTGGGATGCTCTCTTGAGTATAAGTACGTTTACCTCCACATACCAGACACTTTGCGGGTTACCGAGCATCATTATTCTTTCGCTTGTACTTTACTCCTCGCCTTGCGTTACATTCTTTTTAATAGAATTCCCCCCACAAAGTTTCATCCCGTCCAGTGAACAAAGGTATTATACATACTAGCTAGGAGAAGAACCGGTCTGGATCTGGTCCCCCCCCACCCCCCGTCACGATGGAAACCAAAATAGATGAGCCCCTCAGAGTGGTCAAAGTAACCACAGCATTCCAAAGTCAACAGGCGTTCAGGCGGGAAAGAGAGGGGAAGGTAAATGCACGTATAAATCCCAGCCTCATCCATTTTGTGCGTGTCTAGAGGGCCACAGCCATTGCCTTGATGACCAAAGCAGCTGCCAGGAAGAGGAGACCACCGCTGACCTCACGTCAGTTCAGAGGCAGAGCGGTTAGTTTGTTTGAACCCTCCTGACCTCCCCCTCCACTTACTTTTACAAGGTGTCTAGAGGTAGAGAAGGAGGGAGGAGGAAAGAGAGAAGGGAGGGAGAGGAAACCCAGTTTTGCTTACAGCCACCTGTTCAGATTTCTATCTCCTAGTTAATTAATGTTTGTTGTGCGTACATTTGCATATCCTGTGTTACACCGATTAACCATGCCGAGCAGCAGCTCTCGCTGTTCTGGTGGACGTGGGCGGTGGAGAGGAGGACTGGCTTCAAGTCCAGCGGCACCGCCGCTCGCCGTACATCCCGTGAGAAGACAAATTGAAATTGAGACGTAATGCCAAGATAACAATGGAGGGAGCTGATGTGTTCTGAGCCGACGACAAAACACACCGTGCCGTAATCGAGGTCCGTGCCGTTGCCTCCGGTGCACACATACTGCCGCGACACGGGGCGAGTCCGACCTACCGGCTCAGGACGATGTCTATCATCTATTTGTTTTCTACTTTCCTGTCCGTTAAGGCTTTAAATGTCTCGAAATATGTCAGCAACAAAGAAAAAACACTGCATCAGGCTGAGAAAAAGGCTATTCTCGTTTTTGTTTTGGGTCCCTGGGAAAGATAACGTGCCAAAACTGTACCTCTTTAGAATGATGGTTTTGGTCGGCAGCTGTTTGTGGGAACTAAATTATCTTTTGTCAGATAAGAGAGAACATGTAGACTTGCATACCTTAAAACCATCGGCCCTTGATTTGTAGTAGCTCTGTGCTTTTCCTCTCTTGAACCCTGTAGCTTCAGCTTCACAGGTCAAATCCCTGGCTTTGACATCATGACCAGCCTTGACCTCTGTCACAGCTAGAGCTGCGAAGCGCATATGACTAGAAACATTCAAAGTGTACTGCCAGAAATGTGGTCACTTTGTGGTAAATGGAGGATTTTATGTGCCTTGTCACATCTAGCTGCCCTTTTTGTGTACATTAGATTATCACAGAAGTCAGTAATTATGTCTGGCCCAGTGTTTGGCCTTATCACTTGGAAGGCTATCCCTGTATCTGTCTCATTACAGCATCCATTAGTGAATGGCCAGTGCAACTGAGGTTTGTATACCTGTTCAAATAGTCAATTCTGTTCACAAGTATAGTTAATTAACTGATTCCTCCTGATGACTCAGTTGATAACAGTACTGTCAAAGGTGATCTCAAAGATACATAACGCATAAACTTAGTAATTTCCATTGGTGTTTGATTTTTGCTCTGTCAATATGTCTTTGGATTTTGTCACCAAACTGGTGGCAGTTGAGGGAAACAGGCAATAGCTGGAAGTTGTAGAATTAATTAAAAACAAAAGAGATCTAAGCTTTATTTGAGGATTTTCCATAAATTAGGCAATTGTCTCTAACCTTATGGTTCACTAGGAACTCATGGAAACTAATATATTTGTATTTAAATTATTTAAGTGCCAATTACCAAAGTTAACAAAAAGTGCAGTAGACTATTTGGTAATTATCATATTACAGAAAATGTGTCATTTACTATCGTTGTCACAGCTAAAAACACCAACCCAGCAGGAACGAAATAACAAGCAAAAATCCCCAGAACATTCCAGAATGATCGGTCTTACAGACAAAGGGGCATTCAAGAGACATTTTGGTTCTGGTAACGGTAAAGAAAGAAGGTTAAATCACCAAACCAGCAGGGATGCATACCAACAAAAACCCCCCTCAAAAATACCAGGGGGTACTTTTTGTAGAATCTCCTGTGTTCTTTTCTCGATGTGGACAAAACATTTTTCTGAAACCAAACCAACAAAGCTGTAGTGTCGGTAACTAAGAACAAGTCATTCAAGAGCCTGATAATGGGGACAGCTGACACTAGTTCACCATTAGCCAGATTTACAGAGCCAGGTTTGAGACAAAGTGACGCTGATAAGGTGGCCCTGTATGACTCAGTTCGTCCCAGTGCTTGGTACCAGTCTACGTCAAATAGCAAAGGGTTTTCTTATCGCTGTATCTTCACACGTCCCACTTCCTCCAGCAACTCCACCTTAGTTTCTAAGTGCCTTTCTCCCACATCGTCTGCCACAGTGAGAAGGAAAAACCAACGTGCCAATTTTTCAGAACAGGGGAGCGGCTCGACCACAGGCGTTTTGATGAATGGTGCTGGATGCGGCGGTACCGGCTGCCGGTGGGGCGGAGGTGTGTGTCAGCATGTGCCGGTGTGAGCGTGTCCCCGAAAAGTTTCTGTCAAGAGAGGAAGCTGTAGAAAGCAGACCAATGTGTCCATCCAAAGGGGATTATAAAAGCTATATACCGATAGGTCTTTCAAGGAACGATTCATAGCAGCAAAGTGTGGGATTAGGGGAAGATCAAAGCGTTTAGTTGGGATTTAGGATTTGGTTTTGAATGGTCATGAGAGAGAGGCGAACTAATGACAGGGCAGCAAATACACTTAACCGTCACTTCTGGATTCCTGGGATTAGATGGTGCTCTTTTTTCTGTTTTATATTAGGGACTAACAAAAAATGGTGTAGTAATAAAACATTGTCTTTTGTAGAACACCAGGACTCCAAGACAATTTCTTTTCAGCATTAGAGAAATTGTGGTTTTGCTAAATCTTTTGATCTGTAGTTCTGTTTGATCAAATCTTTCAAGTGATTAAATTCTCTGACACGTAGTCTCCTGGAGATAGGTGGCCACCAAGGTAACAGGTTTTTCTAGTTGGCAAAGAGCAGCACCATCTGCTTCTAATACACTGCAGGCCCATTTTAGTAATTGCCCTCTGGCTTGAAGAACTGCTAATTTTTCCCCCCCCCTTTTTAAATCGGATCACAGTCTTTCCATTTTCATTTCTACTAGTGGAGTGGGTGGAACCAGGGTTGAAGGGTTAGAGAGACAGACACGACGGGGCTCCTGGAGCAAAGGGGAGCAGATACTTCAGGAACACATACTGTATCAATCTTGCCTTGTTCTGTTGAAGTCACACGGTGGCACATTGGACATTTTTAAGACATACCTTTTCTTGAAAGTGAAAGGCTTGGCTTTTGTCTCCATTTTGAAGTACACCATGTATCATTGAGCTCGCCATTTTAAGTCAGTGAAAAGGTGTGTGTGTGTGGGGGGGGGGGGTAGTAGACAGTGTTTGTGACACACACCATTCCCTATACACAACGATCAACTGTATGTACTGTGCTGGGCTCATATTAAAGGGTGTGATTCGAACGGCTACACAAGGGGCACTTCAAAGGGAGGAGTTATAGGGTGGGGGTGGGGTGGTGTCCATGTTATGCGATGAGGGAGCACTCAATGCCGTGAAGAGGGTGTGCCAAAGGTTTTTGTTTTGACAGGTCACTGGGCATGTCCCACGGGCAGTTCTGTGTCATTGTGCTTTACAGCCTAACTGGCAGCTGGTCTCTGATCGTATAGAATTACCAACTGTCAATTTACAAGACTGCACATTTGATCAACTGTTTCCCCATAAGTGTAGCAAGGGAATGGGTGCTCCCAATTCCTTCTGTTTTCTTCTCTCCTCTTTCTGAGAAGGCTTCCTCTGTTAGTGCAGCAAGGGAATGGATGCTCCCAATTCCTTCTTTTCTCTTCTCTCCTCATTCTGGGAAGGCTTCCTCTGTGAGTGCAGCAAGGGAATGGGTGTTCCCAATTCCTTTTTTTCTCTTTTCTCCTTATTCTGAGAAGGCTTCCTCTGACTAGCAAGGGAATGGGTGCTCCCAATTCCTTCTTTTCTCTTCTCTCCTTATTCTGAGAAGGCTTCCTCTGACTGTAGCAAGGGAATGGGTGCTCCCAATTCCTTCTGTTCTCTTCTCTCCTTATTCTGAGAAGGCTTCCTCTGACTGTAGCAAGGGAATGGGTGCTCCCAATTCCTTCTGTTCTCTTCTCTCCTTATTCTGAGAAGGCTTCCTCTGACTGTAGCAAGGGAATGGGTGCTCCCAATTCCTTCTGTTCTCTTCTCTCCTTATTCTGAGATGGCTTCCTCTGACCGTAGCAAGGGAATGGGTGTTCCCAATTCCTTCTGTTCTCTTCTCTCCTTATTCTGAGATGGCTTCCTCTGACTAGCAAGGGAATGGGTGCTCCCAATTCCTTCTGTTCTCTTCTCTCCTTATTCTGAGATGGCTTCCTCTGACCGTAGCAAGGGAATGGGTGCTCCCAATTCCTTCTGTTCTCTTCTCTCCTTATTCTGAGAAGGCTTCCTCTGACTGTAGCAAGGGAATGGGTGCTCCCAATTCCTTCTGTTCTCTTTTCTCCTTATTCTGAGATGGCTTCCTCTGACTAGCAAGGGAATGGGTGTTCCCAATTCCTTCTGTTCTCTTCTCTCCTTATTCTGAGATGGCTTCCTCAGGAAAATGTTATGAATACGTTAATTAGGGCTAATAATAGACCCAGGCCCAGGACGAATAAACATCTTAGTTCTTGAGTTCAAACCCTTACTACATGATATTACCCTCTGACTAAAATCATGTTTTAATCCAATATCATCTATATCAGCATACACATATCCCACATTGTGATGAAAATGTGGGGTTTTGTTTTAAATCCTAATTGAAAACCTCAAATTGTAGATCTACTCATGAGTTTGTGCCTACAGAACCAGTGAAAGCTAACAACAACTACTTTCTTCTTGGAATAACTCTTAATTGTTTTTATGAATACAAGTATGAATCTGTATTAATCATTCAGCAGACTCAATTATGCAAGATTTTAGAAATTTGGGAAGGAAATGTTTAGTTGCAAAGAAAATACCTTGAAACTGCTGGCAAACATACAACTTTCAGTTCTGATAATTATCTTGATGA
This sequence comes from Novumbra hubbsi, assembly GCA_016801125.1. Lineage (NCBI taxonomy): Eukaryota > Metazoa > Chordata > Actinopteri > Esociformes > Umbridae > Novumbra > Novumbra hubbsi. The sequence goes on from JACXGK010000372.1 coordinate 34,363, forward strand.
TCAAAACTGACTGTATGAAATTCATAGGGAAATGTAAATACCCAGTTATATTGTATTGAAAAATGTGGGTATTATTTTATACTAATACTGTCACTCAGAGAAATAATATATAATTTCAAAATTGGGGAATGCAGTGACTGTTCCTACAGAATACAGATACAATTCTCTTTAATTTGCGCTAATGGAATCCCATCTTAAATAATGGCAACAGCTTTTTAACAGCATTTAGAGTCTGAGGTTGCCATTGCAATAGATTTTGTGGCCAATCAACTATTTCCTAGTTGATTTTGATGGGGATTGTTTTTTTATTTTTATTAGTCGGATCCTTTTGTGGCCAACAATGTGTTCGGGTTAAAGTATTTGAGTATCAGGTCACATTTATGATGCGCTTGACCTTACTAAGTCCCCAAAGTCCAGTGAAGGTAAAAAAGTGAAATATCCACTGCTATATATTATAGGTTTAGCTGAAGAGCGCTGATTTCAAATCATCTAAAACATGTAGTCTCCTGGACTTTGCCGAAAAGCATTAGTGCTTGGATGTTAACCAGTGCTTTGGTCAGATTGGTTTGCTGACTAAATGAAGCTAAGTTAACCAAAAATGTATACTGACAGTGACAAATCAATTATTTATCACATACGACCATCAAAGCGAATGACTCAAGAAGGTTTGATGTAAGGGTAATTTTTTATGAAAATCATGTATAACATTGCCTGTCCCACCCCTGTACTTTTACAAGACTGTAACTGACAAACTAACAACATTCATATGGATACATATGACTGTGCTTTCATTTGGAAATATCAAATGTATTCATGGATAATCAGTTTTGCAACAGAACAAATAAATAACGAATACATGTTGAGGATAAACTGTAGTTTTTTGCAGGGCTTGCAGTTGTATTTCTCTCCACTCTGGAGATTTGTAAATTGAGGGACCATTTAAATTCAATTTGTTGGTAAGGATAACAACATTGAACGCCAAAGAGGAGTCGTGGAGAACTGGATGGGCAGACGTGGTTGGTTGACGCTATGACCATGACATGTCTGGCTTTTCTTCCGTCTGGGTAGAATATCAGGTTGCTAAGTTGTTCTAATTGGTTTAGGACGGGAAGCAGATGCGGGGAAATGAAACCATTGTTCTTTACCTGCAGACTGCCAATGAGATTGGACTGTAATGATCGCCAGCAGCAGATTGACTGGCAGATGTTGTTGCCGGTACCCCCCAACAGCCACATGAGTGATGTTGTGAAATGGTCTCTCTACGGCTAATGGTGCCCATTTACACTAGAGAGATGTCTGGTCGCAGGAGGCTGTTTTGTCCCACAGTCTCTCTTGTGAGCGTCCCTTGTGCCATCACGTCAGGTTCTTCCTGGAAACCCCACACCAGCCCAGCCTACAGAACCGCTACCGCCTTAGGGCTTCTGGAAGCCAAGCACATTCATTATTAAACATGTTTTGGCCATGATTGGTGACTGCACTTAGTTGCCATGCCTTGACAGATGGGCACTTATTTTATGCATACACTATGTTCTGTTCCTCACACATGATTCTTTTTCATATTGTCTATATGTCTATTTGTTGTTTAATTTTCCTGAAAGAACACAAAAGTTTAATGAATTTCAACCCCATTTGGACCTGTTCAAAATAGTTTATAGGACACTGTTTTCTTTGTGTCAGATTCCCAGCCGGTCAATCTCTGCCTGATTGACACTAAGAACAGTCTGCAGTCATCGATTTTCAAAAGAGTGGCTACAGCAACAAGCTGATTTGGAAACCTACACCCCATGTTCATTTCTGTTCCAAGGGTTTGGCAATAACTTTTACCAGCAATGTGGTACTGTGCCCAGTTTAAAGAATATTTTGCGATGCATTTAAAATACAATGCAGATAAAATGTCTGCAGCTGAATATTTACCTACTCCAGAACATGATCATAGTATCGTTCTGTGGCAGGGGCGGTTTTCTATACATTTGGAATCATCCCATAATTAGTGTCATACAATTTAGATTGCAATACTAGTCTTATAAAGTAATGCGTAGTCTTGAAGAACATTTGACTTCTTGACTTATAGGGACAGAATACACCAAATCTACTGAGTGAAATATAAACAATATAAACAAAAGCCATAAATCTGCCTGCATTTCAGAATAATTTGAGTTCCAACCTTCTTACGCTCTCACAAAGCAAGTTTCCCTAATTTACTCAGTCGATTGGACATTAAACATCATTCAAGAGGTCAATTGGGGTCAACTTCAGCTCGTTTCTACAAGAGTAAGAAGTAAAAACATTAACCTTAACACGCAATGTTAAAGTTAATACTCCTAATCTTGCAGTATTGCTCGGCTGTACTGCAATTACAAGAGTATTGGTGCAAATAGTGTGCTGGCTAGACATTGTATGAACAGTAAAATTGGTGCTTTGCATGTTGTTATCAGACACCGCTATCAACAGGAGCTGTAACTAGAAAGAGTTGTCAGAATTCCTATTATTTTGCAGCAGTGGATACTTTTGTAAATTGTTCCATTTCCTCCCTATGAATTATGTGTGCCAGAGAACAAATTGGAACACAAAATGTCTGTGCTTGTGCACGTGTGTTTCTTCACAAGTGTTTTGTCTCCTTGCACCTGTATGTCTGCATGTGTTTGTGTTTTCGAGTGAAAACCTAGTGAAAACTCTCTTGGCTAGGCTAACCGAATGCCGTACACTGGTGCAGGTGGATGAAATGCGACATCTGTCAACTAACCATTCAGCAGGGGCTCTTTGTTTGCGTTAGATAACTCACAGTGCAGGAGGCTGATGACAATTCAGCACCTGTTTGCACACAGTCTGGGACCTCACGACGAAGATGAAATGGCAAGATATTAGATTTGCCTGCTCTTTTATATCTGGGGGAGTCCATAGAATGTATGTCTCTTCTTTTTCTTTGTTCACTTTGAGGTCTTATCTTTTCATCGCTGATAATCTTTTGGTGGGCCTTTCTGCAGTGATTTTCTGAGAAATAGCATGTCAAAATGATGGGATTTGACTTTGGCAAACAAAAAGTCAAATGAATAGCCCCCTTAAGAGCTGCCTGGCAAGGTCTGGGAGGACTCTCGTTTGAAATGCCTCCCCATGCTTCGTTGACAGAGCACAAGTTTGCTATCAGTGGACACAATTTCTCAATACAGACTGGCACATCTGTGCTGAGCTAGAAGTGCCAACTTTTCAACTGCAAACACACAGAAACCCATTGGCTGGAAGAGACTGAGAACTGTGTAAGCAAGCAGAATACTCAAATACATGCATACGTACCTTCAAAGACTTTCTTAGTTGAATTCGGACACCCAATTGGGCTGTGTAGCTTCAACAGTCCAGTTACAGGTGCTTCTCTTAAGACCAGATATGTCTCTTGCATTTTCCTTCTCTCCCATCATGCATCGTGCATCTAGATCAGGTTGGCATTGCCATTTTAGACCATCCGCTGCATATCTATTGGGGAGATGAGAACCGTGATTCTTTACCTCTTGGAACATATGACAGATGGTGCTTGGCCTCTGATATGACGTGGATTAGAAGATGGGAGATGATTCTGGAGTCTGGTCAAGCCACACAGGGGAAAGGTGTAATCGGTTTGCCCTTAAGTTCCAACTGAGATTTTTGTTTCCGCATTTACGCCAACTCTGTCCAAATTGGAGAGGTGCGGGAGCTGCCACTATGAGCACCAGGGAAGCAATTAGGGTTAACTGCCTTGCTCCGAGATGACAGTGGTTTCACCCTGCTGGCTTGGGGATTTGATCTACCAGCCTTTCAGGTATTGACCCTGTTTCAATAGAATCTATGATGGGTTAGTGTTCTGCTACAGGATTCCTTCCTAACTCCCATAGCTAAGTCATTCTTTTACAACAGTCAGGAAGAGTTGCAGGTGTGATGCACCTTTTACACTATGTGTAAGCCTAACACCAGGTTCAAAGAGATGTGGGGTTTGCCTGTAATCAGTTAGGTGGGAAAACAGAAGGAGAGTAAGAGTTATGGTCTTCAACAAGGTGTAAAAGTGAAAAATGGCAGTGAGCTGAAGAGGGGCGCTTATACAGGTTGAGGGGCGCTTATACAGGTTGAGGGGTGCTTATACAGGTTGAGGGGTGCTTATACAGGTTGAGGGGCGCTTATACAGGTTGAGGGGCGCTTATACAGGTTGAGGGGTGCTTATACAGGTTGAGGGGTGCTTATACAGGTTGAGGGGTGCTTATACAGGTTGAGGGGTGCTTATACAGGTTGAGGGGCGCTTATACAGGTTGAGGGGTGCTTATACAGGTTGAGGGGTGCTTGTACAGGTTGAGGGGCGCATACTTATTGGCTTCTCTCCCATCCCACTTTTACAGATGTTTGTGATGGGAGACATCCAGCTAAAGGACTTCAGAATGATTGCCATAGTGAAACAAAAATCGAATGATTTAAAGAGAACCGCCTGTGGTGCATTTCTTCTGCTAAATTACATTTTACGTTGAAAAAACATTTCGCAAACAGAGCATAACTTTGTCCAAATAAAAATCTGCTTGTCGTGTACGTTTGTACATGTCATTCTGCTTAGGTTCTCATCCAGAGCGTCTTAAATACATTAGTGATGTAAACATTCTACAATGTATTTCACCTTTTTTTCCAGATTGAATTTCAAACACTACTTGCAGCTGTATTTTGTCTCCCATCCGGGGAGTGACCAGAATTGACCCGGCTTAGCTTGAGTGGCAAGCCTGCAATTGAATGCTGCTGAAAATATGTTCTGCAACTAAAATGTTACTTCGAATCATCAGCCTGTGTGACCTCCTCACATCAGAGTTGACAGCAAGGTTTGGATGTGTGTTGTCCTTGTTTTTATCCTGGACTGGAAAACTAGATGTTTCGCTACCAAGAGCAGAAAAGACAGATATCTTTCAAAAGCACCCTGTGGGCTTTCTGGACTTGTTGTGTTATTGAGAAACAGGCCAGAACACTGCTCTGGTAATTAGAACATTTCCTACTTTCCTCACATTGATATCTGCGTTACTCAGTATTTGTGCCAGCCCTCAGTGATTGGGGGGCCCTAAGCAGAGACTGGTTGAGGCCCCAAAATCATCTATTTTTCACCTTGTTGTCCTTATCAAAGCCATACTGGCAGCAGTTTGAAAATGCTTTTCTTTGTTGTTGAATGGAACTGCCACTTCCAAAGACACTTGCATTGCTTCCCCTTTCAGTTGAGTAAATCAATTAGTTTAAGAATAATTATCTGAAGGGTACAGACTGCCTTTATAAGCAATCACTACAGTACTGCACATAGCTCTTAGCCACTTTGTGATCAGTCAAGTGCATTCATATAGGACTACTTTCCCTTTCTCACTATAATGCATCTTTCCATCATCAGGGAGGGCCACTTATACCTGGATCCGACTTTTTTTTCTGGGTCACAACACAGTCAGAGGTTTGTTGGGGAGCCTGGGGAGGAAAAACATCAACATCGCTAATTTGCCATCAATTGTACTGTCGCTATCACCATCCTAATCAACATTGGTGCCATTATGATCAAAATGATGTTAGAAGAATTGAATCAATGTCTTCTTAACCACGGTCTGGTGGCCGTTCATGATGTTCCATGTCAAATGTGTTTAATAGCTCTTCTAGCCGCAGCCGCTAAGCTACTACTTTCTTTCTGCCCCGCTCACATACGAGCGTTTCATATTTTAAAACTGTTTCCATCGCTTGTGTAGTGAAGCAGGCTCGGGCTGCTGCCGAGAGAAACAATACGGGACGGAGGATAATGTAAAAATGTATTCGAAAAAAAGGTCTTAAGAAAAAAAATAAACACACTACTCAAAAGAAATGTAAGGAACTCTTAAATCATGCATTGGGTCTCGATTCACTAAACATAAAAAAATGGACCTGCGCCAGGAGGAACCCAGGGCCTACTGCACCAGCATAAGGTCTGATGATGGGTCTGAGGATTTCATCCTGGTACCTAGCAGCAGGTGTGTGTGACCCTCCAAGGATCTGCCACTCCAGATCATCACTGACCCACCGCCAAATCTGTCATGCTGGATGATGTTGCAGGCAGCATAATATTCACCACGGCGTCTCCAGACTCTCATGTCTGTCACATGTGCTCCGTGTGAACCTGCTCTCAGTTGTGAAGAGAATGTGGCGCTAATGGCAAACCTGCCAATTCCGGTGTTCTCTGGTGAATGCCAGTTAGGCTGCATGGTGCTGGACTGTGAGCACAGGTCCTACTAGAGGACATTGGGCCCTCATGGAGTCTGTTTCAGACAGTTGGTCAAAAACATGCACACCAGTAGCACACTGGAGGTCATTTTGTAGGGCTCTGGCAGTGCTCCATCCTGTTCCTCCTCTGGAGGAGCTGGACTACCTATGTTACCTGAATGGGCTGCAGGTACCGCCTCATGCTACTAGTAGTACCCTAGCAAAATGCTAAACTAGAGACGAATCAGTCAGGAAGGATATGGAGAAAGCAATAGCCTGTGGCCACCACCTGCAAAACCATTCCTTTTTTTGTGGGGTTGTCCACTTGCCTCTCCAGTGCACCTGTTGTCACTTTTATTTGAACCAAAACAGGTGATATTGATTCACATTTTTTTAAATACTGGGGATCATATTTGTAGCTTAAATATATTGTATTGGAAACACTGAGAGAGTCAATAGGCACAGGGATGTAATTGAACCTATACTCAAGCATACGTTAGATGTGTGCTGGGGTCAACGGCTTTAACCTTTGGACCACACAGGCCAACATCATTAAACAGCTTCTGTTTTTGAGATGTTTATAGTCAGGGGAAGAATGTGCTGTTGTGTAAAATAGACAAAACTGCCTTCATTGTGAGTATAATGGATGAAATTGGATTTGCTCTTTTCCCCCTAGAAGACCAACCCCTGCCCTCAGCAGTTTTAGCAGTAGCATTCATCTGTGGATCCATCTCTACAGTATGTAGTGTTTGGTGAATTTCTATTTTTCATCTTCATTTTAATGGTTGTGTTTTTCGCCTCAGTAAAACATCAGGGAGCCTGTGGTTTTGAGGGTGAATGAGAAATATTGTATCTCAGATTGTTCAAGCGATTATCATGGAAGCGTCAGTATGAAAGGACATTTGACACGCTGACAATTTTATCCCGGATATTTTCTGAGAATAGCGTGATGCGAGTTTCACATGCTGCCATTTGAACCCATTTTTTTTCTCTACCCTTTTTAGACCCATATATATATGGATCATGGGCACATATTGCCCAATCACAGCCCTCCTATAGGAATGTATATTCAGCAGGCCCAGCAGGGAGATGTGTCCATGGTTTGCGGGTTATACAGTTCTGCGCCCACAGCTCTAGTCACCACTGTGATTGTTCCTGTCTCACCCGTGACAAAGAAGCAGATGGCCTGTAGTGACTTTTGGGTTGACAGAAAGGCCTGTTCCCGAGCACAGCCTGCTCCCTGCCGCAGTTCCTTAATCAGCTAGTGTAGCAAGCCAGGAGAGAGCAACACCAGCCAGAGAGCTGTGTTCGTGTGTTCTTCTGTTTGTGTGTGTGTGTGTGTGCCACAGGGATCTGTCGAGAATGGTCTACTTCATTTCATCAAGTCGATTATTTAGTAACTCCAGGTTCCCTCTGCCTGAAAGTCTAAACATTGAATAGGTCAATTAGCCTTCTCGCTCAAGATCCTGGGATTAAGACCAATTTACAGTAACACCATAATCAAGGTGCCAGCTTGCTGAAACAAAAAAAGGGCTCTTTGAAAATAACAAAATAGGGAGTCTGTGCTGAAAGAACAGGAGTAGGTACAGTAAAATGTTACAATGCCTGATTTTTATTTTATTTTTTACTACACCAAAACACCTTAAATATCTCATCCCCTCTACGAACGCCCCCCCCCCCACGTTTATAGATTCCTTATCTTGGATTAATTTTGTCACATTTGAAGAAGTGGCACTGACGTCCTTCATATAGTGCTTCGTGGAGGACAAAAATCAGTAACTGCCACTTCGAAGCACGTCTCCATGACGGAAATCAATTTCTTTTTTCTTGATAAGCGACAGAGAAACACAGTGAATTGGCAAGTTCAGGCGCTAATATTTGAAGTTAATATTTTCCACCACGTTTTTATGACTTAATTTCAAGCCATTATTGACAATTAAATCCTAACATTCATATCGTCACCCAGAAGCATTCGTTTAAACCCCCGCCTTTGAGTCTCCTGGCTGGGCCACCCGGTGCAGAGGTGTGCCGTTAAACCTGGTTGTAATCCAGCCACCTGTGACCAGGAAGCCCCAATAGGTGCTGCACAGTTGGCATTGGGAGAAGAGTTATTCCTGTTGCGTGGAGCTGACTGAAAACGAGTCAAACAATGTTCCTTCCTACGCATTAGTGCAGCTTGGCTGTATAAGGCTTTACCTGTTACCTGTGGTGTATTGATTGCACACTTCCCACTCACTATGGTGTGTGCATGTATTATGACTACAATGTGTTTTTGAGTATTTTGAATGAGGTTCTCTTCCACATGGAGATAGCCTCAAAGGCTCTACTTACACTGGAACCAATGTTACAATGGCTCTGGTACACTGATGAAATCCACATATTCTCCACTTCTCTCTGGTTGTAATATTATTCCATTGCTACAGTACATACAACCCCTGGTAGCTATTTAAAAAAACAATTTGGTTAAAAGTGGTTAAAGGAGCAACCTAAACTAGCCTTTTTTTCAAAATTAAACTCTATGTTCTGGGAAATGCCAATTGCTTAATCACTTTCCTTGCCAAATCAACTTATTAGCCTGACAACTCATTAGCCTGACTTAGTCGTGCAACACTTGACAGGCTGGAAACAAATTGAACCCGTCAGCTGAGGAAACAGAAGGGGGAAAATGGGATTGAATGGATGTGTAGATAAATGTTTGTCTGAGGGAGCGATGTGGATACAACTAAACAAAGAGCCCTTTTAACGGCAGTCACATTTGCGTGGCGTAGTAACCATCAGCGAGACGATTACATTCGCGTCACTGTAATGCCTACACATCTTCGACACAGCCCACTAAACCGACAGCCTCATACATACAGTAGCAGAAGAATTCATCTTAGGGCTCCGCTGACAGATCTGAACCCTGGCAGACTAATACTATGTGAGAGACGGAACAATAGCCTGCTGCATTGAACGGGAACAATTTCTAAAGTCTTTCCATCTATTACATAAAGCAAACGGGGAAATAAGCTTGCAGCTTTTTGTATTCAGGCCTGTAAAAGATAATTCTTATGGTTTGAACAGCGTCCTAATCGAAGATAATTACATGCAATCATTTCCATTCAGCAGGTGCACTGGCCTCCATTTGAAAAAAAAAATATATATATCTAAAGCATATACATGTTCAGATATTTTTTTAGCTTTATTTATAGAGACACTGAGATAATAGGAGAGTGATTTTACTAAAAGAGCAGTGGGCGGTCATTCAAACCCATGTTGCAGCAGTACATGTACACCACAGCCAGCCGTCCTGGCCACTGGACCACCCTAGGCCAGCTCCAATACATGTTTTATTCAACGAGCCCAAGGGACGCCGTGTCATTACAGATGGCTGCAGAGATCGCTATCGACGTTAAACATCACTGCGCTTATAGCACACTTTTTTGATTTTCACAAGTGAAAGATATCCGTTAAGTGCGAGGGAGAAACTCGATCCAGTCGAAGGGACTGACCCCGACCTCTTGACCCCAAGCCTGAGAAGGTGTCCTCTTTCAAAAAAAAATATGTTTTTTGGGCCATGAATGGTACAAGTGCATCCTTATAAAGTGCTTACACGGAGTCCCCAATTTCTCCCTGCTTACTTGGCCAAATCCCTTTGTTAAGCGAGCCCTTGACTCTTAACCCAGGTTCCCCAGAGGAAAGGAGCCAAACCGTCTTGACGGTTCGGAATAAAAATAAGGATTAGGGAAGAGATGGAAGGATCAGACGCTAAACCCCCTGGAGTTTAAATTAGATTTACCTGTGCATTCTTGCGGCCATCGCGACGGCCCAGATGAGTTATCTTCATTCCGAGCGGTGGGTGTTTTGGCTATTTTTCGAAGAATAATTCATCAGAGCGCCTCACCTTCTGGCAGCAAAGTCAGCTTTTAGATCTCATAGCAATGCGTCGCCACGCCTTCGCAAAGCGCAATGCATTTCGATGATCCAAATCCCTAATTAGGGTTTTCGTGAGAAGAACGGTCGTTTAACCCCTGTTCACGAGACGGCCTGAGGTCAGCCACGGGGGGGGGGGGGGGAGGGGGCTTGGCCCCAGCGAACTCCTGACGCTGCGCCCCGCTCGGCGCGAGGTGTCACCCGGGGACCACGCCAGCGCTAATTGCCTTCTGCTCCACCCACCGTCCCCGGACCCGTGGCACTACTTGTTTTCAATTACGTCTCTTTTAAATCAGATTACGGCTCCTGATTTCCCGACGTGTGCCGGGATCATGTCAAACAGGTGAGAGTCGTTATGCGGCCTTTATGGAGTTCAAGTGGCTATTACGTTTCCCGTCTTGTGTTAGACCGGGGCTACGATGTGGTACAGCTGTCTCCTCTTGCTTCCTCCCTCTGGTGTGCATCTTACAAGGTCATCTCCGGTTCCCCCCTCTGCTTAATGCAGCACTTCCATTTCAAACAGAAGGTCCAGATCTGTGGATTTCGGGCTGCTTTTAAAGTCTCATGAAATGCGGCTTCTTTCTTTTTTTTTTTAACGATCTGTTTTCACTTTTCCCACACCACCCTTGGTTTTTTATTAAAGCAATGAGAAAAACATGCCACATAACCAACAGGCTGTAGAGGAAAGAAGATAAGGGCGAGTTGGTTTTTGTTTCAATGCCTCTTTATGATTTGGTTTCAGATTTGGTTTCACTCTTTCTACAAATAATTGATTTTTAATGACATTTTGTGTTGTGAACCGAGTGTGTCTCTTCCACTAATAGTATTCCGCTGCATTAAGGACTTGACGGGAGCTTCATTACTTTCATCAAAACCTTCTTCTGGGATGCATCTAATGCAGCCTAATTGATTTAAGGCGTATCTTATTAGGACCTTTGTACATTCTGAAATGGTCTGCAGGCCCACATTACAGTATTTACTACTGAATACCGCAACAGGAGCTGTTGACATTGTTACTAATATTGAGTCTGTGAAACAAGAAAAAGACCACCATGGCCAATAGAGCCCATGCATCTAACCCCAACTGCCTCATTTGCAAACTTTTTTATGGCCATCAGCGCAATGTGCATGTTTCCAATATTGGCTTTAAGACGCAAGTTATCTCAAGAAGCAAGTACAGCCTGGTTCCGCAATGCAAGGAGGACATTTAGCTGTCTTACACTTTTGGTGCAGACCTAGTTAGTTTCCCTCTCATCTGCCTTTGGTTAAAAGGCCCCACTGTGTAGTCTTCTCCGTCATTCCTGCAGACACACACACACACACACACACACACACACTGTACACAAAAAGAAGTGGGAGGGTTGATTGACCCAGTGGCAAAGCATTTCCAGCTCTGCATCTGGCGGGGGAAGCGGTTGCTCGTTAGATGTGTCTGGTGCAGCAAGAGGGCAGAGCTTTGCTAAAGCTCCGACATGTTACCCTGGCGCTCGTCGCCGCGCTTATACAGCATCCCTATCGACGAAATGGGGCCAGAGCGTATTCTCAAAGTCATTGAGTAATTACAGTCCAGTGTTTCTGAGAGGACTACAACAGGAGTATCGCACGTTTTTTTTAAACTGTACGTTCTGAAATTGGGGAATAGGTTTCAGCGCCAGCCAACCGTAGCAATCCTCCCCTTTCAGTGTGTTTCTCAGCAACAATAGAATTGCAGGGGAGAAGGCCTTTATGTCGGTGAATGGTCTTAATGTCTTTACGTCGGCTTACTTTGTGGAAAGGTTTGAACCCTGCGGTATTGAGTGGATGCTGTGAATCCATAGATGGTATAAAACACGGACAAGGACGTTTCATATTGGATGAAGGTGGTTGAAAGACCACAGTAGATTTCTCTTTTCTCTCTAGTCACCCTAACTCCGTCATCCAGCATGTCCCGGGTTCCCATTGACCTCGGTCTATGAATAGACTGACATTTTAATTTAAACCACGTATTTTGAGTGTTTCTATGTGTTGGGAGTACAAGGGGGTGGGGAACTAACCCTCAGGAATGTTACTTAGCTGACTAACACACTTTGGTTGTTGACTAACTTTGTAGGTGCATTAGTAAAGGCTTTTTGACCCTTAATAACCCTATTCTTGTTTCAGATCAGGTACTTTGAAATTGTTTGTTTTTTTAAAGCAATTAAGAGGACAGAAACATTTGGTCGATGTGTTTTTGTTGTCATTCGGCAGGTTCTCTTTTTCCACATTACAACACATTTTAATTTTGACAGGTTGGAATTGGAATAAATTCACACCAAGATTTCAGGTGTCAATGGTTTTTGCCACAATTCTTGGGGACCTGAAGGGAGAGTTTTATCTTCATTAGCGAAGCACATTTCTCACTGCTTTCATTTCGAATAAGTTCTAAGAAATCATTACAATTAGAGATGGGTGAAGCATGTTATTAGTTTAACTCCCCCTATGTTTCATCCAAATTCATATAGTAGAATTATGTCCACCAATAATTTCCAGATAGTACAAGTATAGTGTGTACTTTAGGGAACCCTTTAAAGAATGTAGGCAATTTAAAGTCTTGTTGACTTGTCAATGTGGTCATTTATAAAGCTGCCCAATTACCGCTGGAAGATTAAGACTACAGCATTAATCGGCCTGTGCAAGCAGCTCTGTTGCTCTAGGTTAAAAATAGTTAGAACTTGGCAGATTTGTTGTGATTGAGCTTGGTTACACAGTCATAGTTCTATTTTAAAAATGTTTGCTGAGACTACATGCAATTGAACCACCCCACAATTCCACACAGCTCAGAGGTGGGTTATCAGAGGCTGGCTGGATCAAACTTGGTTTAATTCTATGAGGACATAGGCCTACTAGTACTACCCACACTGTGCTAATAATAATTTGTTAGCTTTCTTATTCTGGTGACTTCTTGAGAAAAACCTTCCCCTGGAATGCCATTTGAAGGAGTGTTGTGTGGCACATGTTAGGGAAGGGACATTTCTTTCAGACAGTCGAGTTGATTATATTGGTTTGTAGCATTTCATTATTTTGTTTATCCAAAATTGTGGCTCCATACAAAATGAAGTGGACGAAAGCACTACAACTCATGTTCTCGTGCTTGTTTGGATTTGTATGAAAATTGAATGAAGAGCTTTTGGGTAGCCAAATGAACCGTCTGAAAGATGCCCATCAACCTTTGGAGCTCTGCCCAAGAAAACACATTTAAATTGGTTTGATGTGTTGTTTTGACCGGTTGATTCCCCCTTTTTGTAGATACCTCCTACAATTGACTTGCGCACTGTCTGGCAGTGGCTAGTTTCCCTCCGACCATCTGAAAACTTTCAGTCACATATTGGAGGATTGAAGTACACTTGGGTAACACTGTTATATTGTGAACACAATGTGGACATTTTCCTATGCTTTCCATCTTTCTCACAGGTTGGTGACTGTTTTTATTGTCGTCGGTGGATTGGCGTTTACGGTTTCAGGCTAGCAAGGGTTCTCCATAGGGAGTTGGGCCTGGTAAGGATGAGATGAAAAGACCAGGCGTAGGATTGCTTTTTCCGCCTCACCGCCAAAGGCAGGGGTGCTTTGGCCCATCAATCCCACTGAGGAGAATGTTTGGAGTAAGCCGTCCCTGAATAGACATTGCTGAGGGAGAGACCCCCCCAGCTCACACCCCCCAACCCCCTTCCTTTCCTTACGGCTTATTACCTATTGTCATGGTGTCCCTTACCTGCCGCGGTAGGAAGCTAAAGCCATGCCACTGTTTGGTTTCCCCACACTGTCTGCCTCTTACGCAAACAGCATTATTTAAACACAACAGAGGCTTTGGTGTACACAGGGAGGCTCGCACCTGGACTGTCTTAAAGGGAACCCAGGTCTCCGATGAGACTGGCCTGTTTCATTCACACCAGAAATCCCTGGTTCCCTTCTTTTGTCTTGTGCTCTTGAACAACACATCTGACCTGTCCAGGTCTCAACAGATGCAAACAGCCTCCATTTGGGGACATGTATAGGATGTTTGACCCAAACAACAAAGCAAAACTTTTGGACATACTTTAACCGATTCCTTAGCTGAGCTTTATGTCGGTTAGTTTTAGGTTTCACTTAAACGTAGCACAGCCCTATAGCTTTGTGCCCCGACTGTTTTGTCCCTCGAGTATCGTATTAGGTGAAAATCACATGTTTCTTCATCATTGCTGTAATACATTTACACGTGGGACAATTAGGTTGTAAATAGTCTGGGAACATAAGGCTACTTTGGCAAGTGCAAATGCCCATCCCTGGCTGTGCACTGTGGGTTGGGGTGGTGTTGCCAATAGCTCAGTGTGTCGGTATGACCAGAATTTGAACTCTGCCTCTTTCGGCCTCTTTGGAATGAAAGCTCAACGACAGCAAGGGACATATGGAAGTGGCCAGAGCGTGAAGACCCGTCTTCTCCTGCGCCCTCTGACCCGAACCATTCATCTCCTCCGCTACAGCTCTCTGTCACCATTTGCCTGGCGGGACCTCTGGTGTCACCATGGCAACCTCTACGATAGGGTCAGCTCTGTTTGCCTGGAAGTAAATGGGTATGGACGGCAGCCTTGTTGGGGTGTTAGATCCTATATTACTACTGTAATGTATATCTCACAGAGAAGCACTTTGAAATTCTGAAAACAAACGATCCACTGTTAGTTCAGGAAGTTCCTCACCAAAAGTGAGGAATTTTGTGAAATACCCAAATCCTTAGTTAGAAAAAAGAAAGGCGGGTTTTCCAGGTGTTTGTATTACTTTGTTCAGGGGCCCTGCAAGGATCTAAAGATGTGTTCATGTAATTTAACATATGCTTTTATCTTCTGTTTTCAGTTCAATGCACAAAGAATGTGACTGGCTTGTACGGCCAGACAATCGAAGTGCCGTGCAACAATGGAGATTCCAAGCCAGATGATCTGATCTTCACTAAATGGAAATATGTGAGTAGCTACTCGTGCTACTGTCCCATAAATCATTGTCTTCCACTGACTGTTTCAGATACAGCTATATACTTGGAGACATGGCCACTCATGCAAGTCAAAATACTTTTAAATCAGCACATTTTCACAAAGGAACAATCATGGTGACATGAAATGGTAACTGGACAGATCTTTAGCATTTCTTTAGCAAATTCACACAACTACAGATGGGGAACGCTACTCCTTGCCAAGTTCGGCAGACCCCTTACTCATCCTGTCATTGTTTTCCTGCTATTGCCAAAGCCTGCCTAGTAGCTGGAATTCCGCTGTCCCACTGCATTTCACACATTTCATGATGTAGTGGGTACCAGTCTGGCTCCAGGTGAACCCCTCTGGCCTATGACTTAAGTGTGAAACCTGACGGGAGCCTCGTGTGGTTTTGTTTTCAAATCAGGAGATGGAGGACGGCACTTCCGGGGATCTCCTCGTCAAGCAGGCACATAAGGACGAGGCCCAGATCAAAGCCTTGGACGGCTACAAAGACCGAGTGAGCATCGCAGCCAACTTTAGCCTCATGATCCAGAATGGTTCCATGGTGGACCAGAGGACCTTCACGTGCATGGTGGTGTATGGTTCCAACCTGGACGAGCATCGCGTCAGCGTCATGGTCTACAGTAAGTAGGAGCTGTATCTGGGCTTGGTATGTCAAACAGGAGGGGCCATCTGACTTTGTCCAATAAGGAAACGCTTATTTTTGTTTTGCGTTGCAACACTTTGCCAAGACGTACCCTAACCAACACGTCCCAGGGGTGGCTAACTAACCAGCCTGCTGGGAGAGCTACTAGGCAATGGGATCTTCAGCCCCAGGCCTGTTCTTACCCCCCATGCCCATTAGGATTAGCTGAAGGGACTGAATAAATGCCTGCATATCCCCAGTAGCTACCCTATCACTGATAAGCTGTAGTCTATCCCTAGGCCGGAAGTGACCTCCTCCAGGCTAACAGTTGGTCACAAAAACGTTCCTATCCAAAAGTACGTACGTTTTCGAGACTTTGAAAATGTCAGCCTGTGGAGACGTGTTTCTAATAAATATCTTCACAAGTTCAACTTTAGGTATGAGATTTCAGGTCTTTTGTTGTCAATACACCCACTACTTCTCACATTAAACGTATTTTTTTCCACACAGGTTGTAAACACTTTATATGGCACTTTTATCACATGGACAATGTGATAGATGCCATTTGTTTTTGGTCTGGCAATGGCTGGGCTGATGGTGTTTGAGGCAGTTGACACACTCTTGGAAACTTTTATTCTCAAGAATCATAGTTCAGAGTTTAATTTTATTCAAAGTCACAATAGTCCGGACAATTGCATGAAAATAAATAATATAATTTATCATTCAGGCTTGTTCAGTTTTGCCGTTGTGTTTGAACATATAACTGGTTCTCAGCATTTAGGTCCTTATTTTTAAGGAATCATTTTGTGCAGTGTCATTCGCCATTCGCTCATGATGCAATGTAGTATTATTGTTGGTTCAATACGAGCATTAGAGTGAAGCGTTTCCATTATACACAGTGTTTATTTTGTAATATTTGTCTTTGCAGAGAAGCCGCTGCCCCCACAGATAAAAGACAAAGCCAAAGAGCTGGAGAATGGCCAACTGACACCGGTGAGTAAAATAAATGTTGCATAATGTAATACCTCAGGTCCAAAATGATTGACAGCCATGATACAGTTGAACAAAGTATGTATGACATAAATATGTATTGGAAACGAACACAATTGCTTAGAAAAGAGAAACAAGTAATACCTTTTGCTTTGCATCCTTGTTTTCAATACATCACCCTGCGAGTATTTACTGCAACATTGCTGTGGTGCTGAGTATATCAAGGAAGTTGAAAGATTCACTATTGAAATATGTGTTCTTCAGTATCGCAAATCTTTTTAGAAACAGGCATGGTTGCTCTCATCATTTCCAAGGTGAGGTATTTAAAGTTATTGGCGACAGGGGTGGCAATCATTTTGACACCAACATTTTGTAAGATAACAAAAAGTGCTTGAGGAGGGCATTACAAATACATTTTCTCTGAGGAATTGTATTTCTCTGTTAGCGTTTGCAAACACTATAATACTAACTGGATCCATATTACAGTATTTCTGTGCTACATTTTTAACCATTGTTTCTGCAGATCTTTATCAAAGGTGCTAATAATATTGGACCTGACGTTTGATAGAAACTGTTTGAGTCGGTCCACCAGAAAGCAATGTACTTTTAATATGGATCGAGTCTGCTTTTTTATTACTATTCCTGCCCAACAATTTAAACATTATTGAAGGGCTAGGGGCACTTTTGTTCTGGCTGCACAAGAGAGAGAGAGAGAGATAGAGAGACAGCTGGAGAGAGAGAGAGACAGGGGAGGGACTTCTGAAATGATAACCCGTAAAAAGGATGAGAGAAGACATGCATGGTTCATACTCCAATCTAATTACAAAAGTACAAGGGAAAAATATTACCTCTGGCACTTGGCTGCCTTGAAATATGGAGGCTTAGAATTCTGTGGAAATAGGGACTTCGCTTTTGCCTGGATACAAGAAACATGAATGGACCAAGATGTGAGGAGATTGTAATGCCAAGTTACTATGTTTAATAAGAATAGATGTGATTATGAGAGTGTGTGCGTGTTCTTGTGACACCTGGGTTCAGTGGTGATTGGGGTTTCTGGTGCTGGTGGCTTTACTGGTGCTAGGTCTATGTTGCTCCTTGTTGCTTATTCTATATCTTATAGTGTTTGGGTATGATGATACTAAGACACAAAAGACTGCAGAGTGTGGGGAGAGAGAGGTCAATTATGTTTAAAGGTCTCTCTCCCTCTCTCGCTTGGTGTAGTTCCTCGTTCGTTCTTTTTTGGCATACAATCTATCGAATGGAACACCATCTCAGACAGCTTACTTTGAGAGCAGTGAGTCACTGTCGCTAAAACATTCCAATTTCAAAGTCGCCGGTGGATATATAGTTAAGACAAGTTTGCGTATGTGTGTTTGTGTGTTTGTTTCCGCAAGAATGAACCTTGTTCCCAGACACTTCCAGCCCAAATACGGTGAAGGTCTGATGGAACAATGCATCAAACTTGGCCTTTAGCCAAGAGGAAAGCTGTGAGAAACTGCCAGTGCTATTGGCTAATCGGCTCAGTCTACCAACCAGTCATCTCCCACAAAAGATTTCCCCCCCAGGATTCTTGTGGACCCAAGCATCAATCCTTACATTGTGTCATTGCTGTGAGACAGCTGAACGTATTGCAGCTGCCCCTGAGCTGTCGTGACCCCTGAGCTGCTCGACTCAGGGCCAAAACTGTCTCGTTAATGATCAAGTAATGTCACTACAGTAGCTAGTCAGTTAGCTACTTTTTTGGATCACGCAAAGTGGCTGGCTCAGGGTAGTGATTGGATATCACAAACAAGTGTTTGCATATGTTAAACGCTTAGCTGTGTTTCGTGTCTTCAGTCATTATGGCCACTTACATTGTTTTATAACATCACCCCCAGTATGGCCAACCTGCTGTGTGGTGCTGTGCACATAACTCCTGTGGAGGAGTTAACAAAAGGTGATTGCCATAGGAAGAATTACGGCCTTGATTTACTGTGGCTTAAAATGGTATCCGAGTGGAACAGAAGATTGGGATTCTTTATTTACTCCGGATGATCAAAATCATAGACAGACAATGTGGATCTTAAAACGATAGCCCCATTTATACATGGTGCTAACATGTTGCATCTGTACTGGACTCCACATTCTGACTGTGGACACATTTATAGAGCGCTGGACAGTTAAAAAGGCATTGTGAATGTGGTTGGGATTAGATATTACAAGTGGAATCCTTTAAGATCAGGTCAACATGTTGACGTATGTGAAGCTCCGTTAATATCTCATTAACATGCACCTCCGTCTTGATAATATCCATTTACCCCCAAGATACCGGTTCCAAATCAGATACCAATGCATATTTTTTGTCACCTACAACCGTGTAAGCACACGTTTGCACAGCGTGTAAACAGGGGCTTAGAGGGTGGTGTAAACTGGGTTTTAGACCAGCACCTCTGTCACCAGTGGTCTGAAAACAACTCAACCCTCCTGGTCAATGAAGCCACACTGGCCTCCAGTCTGGCTCCCATCCACATGGGAAGTCGGGTTCTGGACAGAACCGGCAGAAGCGCGGGAGGGCAACAGGATGTATTATTGACACTGGATCCTCTCAGAGGCTCCATTATCCGCTACAAGCATCCATGTGGGCTCCTTCTCTACTTCTGGCAGAGGGTCCGCGCTCTCATTGCGCCCAGCGCTCCCGAGCCAATGCATCAGGGCCACACGGCCTGCGATCCAGTCTAGCGGAAGCCTAGCACAAAGTTTCCCGCACCGCCCCTAATCCTGTCAAGTCTTTGTTGATGACTCTCCGGCTTTTCCCTTAATGGTCTTTTCGACCTATCGTTCTTCTCCATCCGACCCGGGGCGGCGCTGTTCGTCAGGGATGCGCTGTCTAACTAAGGCCCTCGCCGTCCGGCACCGACTGTCACACACTTCTCCGGATCTTTTATGGTTAGAGGGGGAGCAAGCTGTATCGGTGAGGTGGACAGCCTTTCCTATTCGCATTTCCAGGAAATTACTCGTCTTTAAGTCAGTCCAACTGGGCACTCTCTGAGTGATCGTTCCAGCCTTTTATTCTGGACTCCAGGAGGATGAATATTATAGTATATATAGATGTGTCTTCTTCAATAACGTAGCTTATAGCACTTTGCTGTTAGGTTGATCATAGATGATCCTAGGTTTATTATAGATTTTGTACACTGATGAGCCAAACTGTTATGACCGGGTGAAGCGAATAATGTTGATCATCTCTTAACAAGGGCACATGTCAATGCCTGGGTAGGTAAGCGCATATAAAATCAATCAAACCTCTCAATGGGCAGACACACAGGTCCTACGCAAGTTTGTGGCAACTTAAATTGGCTAGTGTGATGTGTTGCATGATCAGAAATGTCTTCGATATGATCCAACAGGACTGCAAAACCAACCAAAAGGCAAAGAATGACTTAGCTCTAACTCATGTGCTCGAAACTGTAAAATAGGAAATGACCCTTGTTCCGTGAATACGTAATAAACCTTTGTACTCGTTTCCTCTGTTGATGAGACTGAATGCGGTTGACACGGATACAGAAGCTCTAACCCTGGGTGACTCGCAAAGTGATTCAACACTGAACTCTGAGTGCATTCATAAAATGCCTGTACACGTCTTTTTCTCTTCCGTCTCTTAAAGCTTGTTCCACTGACACAGATTTAAACGTGTATCTAATCCATTAGTTCATAGGCACTGCAGATATAGTGTTTCCCCTGTTCTCCCCCTTTGATTGGTCTAGTACTTGTTTGTGTCATAAATGGTTTCATATTTACTGACGTCTCACTGCTATCTGTCTCCGTTAGGCCACCCCCCCTCCTCAAAAGAAACACATGGCGCATTAAATGTGGTATTGCATTTAACGTATTTGGCTTGTGTAGAAAGATTCTGCTGAACACAGTAAAAGAAAGAAATGGTGTGGCTAGCGCAAACATAGGCGACACATGACACGACCAAATTCAATCCTGGCGGCATACTCGCATGGAATAAAGGCGATTCATGGGTTGAATATAATTCTGAATTCAGTAAATAAAACCATTAATATAATTTATGTATCTCTAGTAACATTGCCAAAAGCCACTGCATTTAACATAAGGATTTGTCAACTTTTTGTTTTGTATTAGAATGTATTAAACCTTTTTTTGTTCTGGCCCAATTTAGATACAAGTGAAATACCCCAAAATTTTTATGAAATGTGAATCAAGTTGACACATCGAATGTATTTAAAATTCTAAGAATTTAGATAGCTTCATACATATTTAAATATATGCGTAATGTTCTTGGGTTAGCTGTTCCTTCTTTGATTTGTCGTGTGTATTTTGTCCCTTTCAGCTAGGTGTGTGTGTGGCCGCTGCTGCCAACCCATCCGCTAAAATCGAGTGGTCCAAAAACGGCTCGCCGCTGGTCTCTGATGACAAGAGTATGTCGTCACATCCTGTCCCAGTCTACAACCATCACAGACACGAACAGCTGCACAAACACTGGACAGCAGCTACGCAACAGCTAGCTTAAGACAACAGCTACGCAACAGTCAGAAAACACTTACGACAACAGCTGCACAACAGTCAGAAAACACTTCACATTCCATGTTTAGTGGAGCATTTGGATCGAACAAAAACTACAGAAATGTAGAGTAGACGCACATACACAAAACATATGGTGAAATATTAATAACACTGTAGATTACAGTAGTACGACAAAGTCAATTTCATAATAAAACCCATCTTTTTTTTAAGTAATTTTTGAAATCTGTTTTTACAAACGTCTACTACTAGCACTGACTAGTCTTCTGGTTCCTTTACTTTCACAGACGTCGCCATCAATACCACCGTGACAGTGGACCCCACAACTGGCCTGTCCACTACCAGGTCCAGTCTGCGGTACACAGCGGTGAAAGGCGACATCGGAGCCAATTTCACCTGCAACGCCAAACACTCACTGCAAACCCAGCAGTCCCCTGCTGAGACTTTCGTCATACACTGTAAGCAGCCGACGTCGCCCCCCTGGATGTCTATGACCGGCCTTGTATGTACATGGGCCTGTCACAAAAAGGAGTGAGGAATCGTCACCTATTATTAGTCTGCACCAGGAGTTATTCAGTGGGATTTGGAATTAATCCGCACCCCGGATAATCAGTGGAAACCACAAGGAAGAACACTGAGAGTGATGGGTTGGGATTGTCCGTCATTTGTTTTTACGTTTGCGGCCTCGGGCGGTCTGACAGCCTAAGCCTCTGCGTTCACTGCACTGTGGGTTAGAATCTGTCCCGCAGCTCCATCAGCACTGGTATATATCCAATAAAGCATACAGGCCTGAAACGGCTTATTTTAGTTTTCTGTTTCAAATCGCTCCGCTAATGATACATTCCCGGTGCCACAAACCATCTGTTTTAACCGGCTGAGCCAAAGGAAACACATTGCGTGGAACCACCGTTCCGAGGTAGAGATGGCATCGGCGCAGGGTCGGAAAAAGCTTTCTGACGCTTTCCGGTCACGCTGTCAGACCGCGGAAACCTCCCGCCACGTGGTACGTTTAAAGGTTGCCGGAGTGTATCCGTCAGCTGGCGACGCGCTCATCCGAGGCGTGTGTGTTCTACGCCACATGTTTACAGCATGTCACCCGGATTCACAGTACCACCTGTAACTCTTAGTGATTCAAGGAATCGGAAAAAACGCCACCCGTCGGAACGCGACCGGGCACTTATTGGCGGCGTCCTGTCAGAGACGGCGCTGATAATTGAGTCTTTCTGGAGCGTCACACTCCCGGGCACCGGCAGCTGATGGCGGGGTGGAACACAGCGCCACTTCGCCACCCCGTTCCGTGGCCAACCCCGGCCCGACACTCTGCCAGCCGTCGCAAATGACTCGAGAAATGGAGAGACCCCCCCCCCCCACCCGACATTCCCTCCCTCGTTCTCTCCAGAGGGATTGTCTTTCTGATTAATCTGTCATCTCTCTCTTTCCGTCACTGCACAATTTCTGTCTATTTCTCTCTCCCTTTTCGTTATTCTCCCTCTCTCCCTGTCTTCCCCCATTTCTCTCCCTCCCTCCCACCCACCTGTCTTTCTTTACTTAGCCGGTTTCAAGCTGTCTCATCCCTCAGCCGCTCCGTTCCTTCTAACCCTTCCTCTGTTTGGCTCTCAGACCCCACAGAGAGGCTGAGCCTCCAGGTCCTGGGCAAGGCTCCCATAACGGAGGGTGACAACGTGACGTTGCAGTGCAAGGCGGACGGCAACCCTCCTCCAACCAGCTTCAACTTCATCATCAAGGCACGTGGCCTTCGTGTGACGTACATCTCCATCTCTGGGTTCCCTTTCATGCCGTGGGGCCTTAATCAATCACATGTATTTTATAAAGCCCTTTTTTACATTGAAACTTCAGAAAGTAAGCAAGTAGATTGAAGCACAGTGGCTAGGGAAAACTCATAAAAAATAGGGTCCAAACTTGGGAAGAAACAAAGAGAGGACTCTGAGAGGTGGCCAGTCCTCCACTGACAGTCTCGGGTGAAGATTATATGAGGACATGACCTTCTGGGCCATGTCAATGTTTTGGTTTGATCAGAAGACAAGCAGGTCAATAAATGAAGTGGGCTGGGACTAGAGTCCCTAACGGAGGATGTTGGGCAGCGATAGCCACTAAGCATTTGGGCCAGTTATTCCCAAGCCATGTTCCAACGGCTAAGGTCAAACAGGAAAAGGAATACATTCCTAGTATTCAAGGATACCCTATTTTCAGACTGATCTTTGTCCCAATCACACATAAACTAATGCAACATAACAACCGGGACTGTTAAAAACAACATCAACAGGCCAGAGTGAATATTCAGCATTTAAATGTAACTTTTTCATCTGGAATTCAAATGTTGCTAGCAACAGAAACAGTGCCCGTGTCATCGACGCCAATAAATGTGATTGACACGAGAGATTATGTTAAGTCTGTATGACATGCAATATGTTCAGTAAAGGAGCTAGATGGTAAAGTGATTCAACTTTCTTGGTAGTTAACCAATTTTAATAGAAACAGCGTATAATACCTAATTGCTAGAGCAGTCAAAACGATATCTTCCTTTTAAAATCGCTGTATGCTTATTGGTGCTTGCTGCAGGCATAGTTTCTATTTCATTATGTGGTTTTTGCTTCATATCTGTTAAATACTTAAAATACAGTTCCAATTCATAAGCAGTGATGTATTTCACTTAAGTCCTTGATGATATATTGTAAATAAGTCAATAGGAAGAGTGTAGCCTACATTGTTTTAACTCCCTGTATAGTAATTCTAATGCATTTTAGTAGTTTACTTTCTAAAGTGTTTGGCCACGCTGTACAGATCATTTACAAAATCATGAATGTCAGGCTCTAATGGAAAAACATTTAATTGAATGTAGGCCTGCATTAAACATCACATTAAGTTTCCTTTAGGCCACATCCTTAAAATGAAAAGCAGTTTCTATATAAAAATTAAATGGGATTTGCTGCATTGGTTTTGTTTGTAGAGCATTTTAATAGGCCAAAATTAAGCTGAAATTGCCCCAATAGTCTGTTGACTACTGTCTGAAACTGTAACTTTAAGTGGAATCACTCTCAGTGTTCACCCTAATTGCATGCCAGGCGATGCATATCGTTTTCACAATGTTTTCATGTTTGTCCTCAGGTGACCGGACATTTACACGGTAACCTAAGAAATGCGAAGGAACACTGACTGTAATTAACTAACACACGGCAGTTCTCTCCACCTCACCCAACAGGGCCGAAAGGTGACGGTGAAAGATTCCGACATGTACACCCTGACCGGCATCACTCGCGACAACACCGGCGACTACAAATGCTCTCTGGTCGATGACGGCAAAATGGAGGCCTCGGAAAAGGTTGTCGTGAACTGTGAGTATACACAACAGCGCCAATGTTTCAAAAGTAGCACCACGGACTGATGTTCTGAGCAGACAAACGGCTTCGGTTTTAAAATCTCAGCTGAACAATTTTTCTGGGCCTCCTTAAAAAGCTTGTTTCCCAGCTGTAAATGGAGCCACAGTAGCAGGGGAAGGTAATCACATTTATCTTGAAAAGGATTAACTGGTAGGAGAGTGGAGTTTGGGTGAGCAGAGGGAATAACTAATTAGAATTTCTGACATCTGTTGACCAGGACTAAGCGTTGGAAAGGAAAAGCTCGGGGAAAACCGTGATAAGGCCACTTTCCAATGCTTCGGCCCTCCTCCACACACATTTAATTACTCCCCTTTCTTTCAGAAGGGTGTGTTACCCCTCGTTAGTTCAGAAAGGCCCCCGGACAAAATTGTCATGTGGATACAGCCACATCTCACACGTCTCGCCACTACAGTGCATTTCACGCATCTTTAGCCCAAGCTTATTTCTTAACAAGGAGACGGACTGTGTGTGTGTGTGGGGGGGGGCACATTTTGAGGAAAGGAGTGCATGCTTTAGAGGAAACGTCTCCTCCCTGATTTGCAAAGTCACACACAGAGGCCGTGGCACAGGGACGTGGGCACATCTCTGAGGTTTTGTCGCAGCTTCATCGCCGGTGATGAACGCTACAAATGAGGAAACTGTAACTGCCTGCAGCCAACTGATAGGAACTCTTAACAATCCTGCTCCAACCCCTCCCTTTTCCAAGACCTGGATTTCAGTCTCAGCCCAACGGGAAATGTCCTTAAGACGGTCGGTGACAACGTGGTGGTGAAGATGGAGCAGAACTCCTCCGGCGAGGCCAAAGTGTCATGGACAAAGGTATGAAGGGCACTTTTTCTGCTAGAAAGGTTGGCAGGTTATGGAATTCAATTAAACAGCAATTAAACAGACAATTAAATTGCCCAAAAGAAGCGCAGTGTTCAGTCAGTATGGCGGGGCATTTGTGATAGGGCGCCGTGGAAATTGAAAAGCTCATTTCTGCAAAACATTCAAACAGCAAGTCTGGAACACCACTTAAATATTCAGAGAAAGTGTATAAGCATGGGTTTCATTGCATGATCCATTGATCCTAACAATTTGATGGGCTTAATTCACTCTTCCAGGACAATAAGAAGTTGGACAAGGCGCCATCATTTGAACCTGTGACATATTCTGACGCAGGATACTATATCTGTGAGGTGTCTGTGGCTGGGATAAAGCGCAGTCAGGCTTTCACCCTGAAAGTAGAAGGTGTGTATTAATTTCCTCACTCTCTGAAGTTGGTTCTCGGTTTGAAATTGGTTTCCGGGCTGACGTTGTTCCCAGTTTAACTTTGGTTTGTCAGGCTGATCTTTGTGCCCAGGTTGTCAACTGTTCCCAGGTTAACATTGGCGCCCCAAGTGACATCGCTTTCAGGTTGATACTGGCTCCCAGGTTGATACTAGTTCCTGTGGGTTTAAAGTGACTGACCTCTTATACGTTTTCAGAACTCAGCCTAATCTCAATATGTTAAATAATTTCTGCCTTATGTTTTATTACAAAATGAATAAGTGAGATGGGCACTGGAGAAAATATTCATATGCTTTGGTGTCCTTCAGCAATTAATTGAAGCCTGGATTTAATCTCACAGCCTGTTTTAAGCATTGCGGCTTTCAAAGGCAATTTCCTAATGAGCCGACGTCTGCAGCCTTTTCCTTGTATGATAAAACTCTGTGAACATTGCCTTTGCGTTGCAGCAAGACTTCCACCAAAGAACAGCTTGAAAATCTCTTGAAAATGTCAATGTAACATGAGCCACAGACATTAAGTTGCACATAAAATATATATGGGAAAAGTCAAAAGAAAAAACTGTGGATTATTGAGCTGTGCACAGTTGACCCGTTGCTTGTGTTTCTTGACAGGCAAACCGGTCATTAACAGGCTGACCAAGCAGCGCAGCGAGGACGGCCGTCACAAGGTTCTGATCTGTGAGGCGGAGGGCGCGCCCCAGCCCAGTGTCCAGTGGAGCGTCAACGGCACCGATGTAAGCCATGATGATTCCCAGGCCAGCTTGTGCTCCTGTAATGGAATCCTATTTTGTCCGTGTCTTGTATCTTGGTATTCCATGTGTGAACCCTCGTGACGAGTCTCTGCTGCGTACGATAAGGCTAATACGGATCGTAATGAACCCTCGTCACGAGTCTCTGCTGCGTATGTAAAGGCTAATACGGATCGTGATGAACCCTCGTGACGAGTCTCTGCTGCGTACGTAAAGGCTAATACGGATCGTAATGAACCCTCGTGACGAGTCTCTGCTGCGTACGTAAAGGTTAATACGGATCGTAATGAACCCTCGTGACGAGTCTCTGCTGCGTACGTAAAGGCTAATACGGATCTTAATGAACCCTCGTGACGAGTCTCTGCTGCGTACGTAAAGGCTAATACGGATCTTAATGAACCCTCGTGACGAGTCTCTGCTGCGTACGTGAAGGCTAATACGGATCTTAATGAACCCTCGTGACGAGTCTCTGCTGCGTACGTAAAGGCTAATACGGATCTTAATGAACCCTTGTGACGGCACACCCCTGTCCAAGCCCCGGACCGTCCCACGGGGCAGGCACCATTGTTTTTTGTATTTTTGGGAATATTTGCAATGACTGCCAGTTTTGAACCCCGCTCATTCTCTAAGCCAATACACCATGGATGGCCTGTTCCAGTATCAGGAAAGAGAATCGGTTACATACAGTATATTACAGAATGTCAAAGTTCTTCTCCAACATTTCAAGGACTTTTCAGAGTCAGTTTGTCTCAACGTGATCATTATTCAGCGGCTCATCTGCAGAGTGACGTGCATCACTGAAATGTGTCCCCCCTGACACTGTGCCGCTTTTGTCTCACGGCTGAGTTTTTCTTGGATCATTTGAGGGAGATAGAAAAATCTGGAGGCTGGTACTTAATGCACCAAACATGGAGCCTTGGCCTCTGTTCTTGCTCTTCCTGGATATTCCCCAACGTCTCGGGGAAGGCACACTAAAGACCTTTGCCCCATTTGACTGCAATTCTCATCTCTGGCGAGAATAGAAGCCAGAAAATGGCATTTACAATTTCAGACAGATAGCAGATTGGCTGCAATTTGTTTTAACAATTGTGTTTGATTTGCACAGTTGTATGTCTTGGCTGGGAGGAGACACGTGGTTGTATTGCCGAATGTCTTCCGTGTTAAAGACAAGCACAAGCTGCTTTGGTGGTTTGACATCTGGCAAATGTTTTATTATATTTCACCTCGGTTTAGTTAAGAATATATCTCCCAGGATGCAATAAATCAATCCAGACTTGTAGGTGACAATCTAGCCTTCAAGTTAACCATTATGTTCTAATGTTGGTTATCACTTGATGGAGCTGTCATAACAGACAGTGAGACACACATTTTCAGAGACTCTGTAGCAACCTCTAGTGGTCACACTTTAGTGACCTCAGCTCAAGTGTGTAAAACATGTTCATCTTCCCCAATGGTTTTGCTTTAGTGTTCTGTTTGCCAAATACTTTTTGATCAAGCTTTTAGACAAATCACGTCCAATTCCACACCAAAATGCCCTGGGTGTAAAAGTTACATGTAAGGTCAAATGAACAGGTAATACATTTTATTACATTACGATTATAGTGTAATCAACATTGTCTTCTCGTGAACTCTTGTACTGAAAATGTTTGATTTTGCACTCCTGAACAGTATCTGTTGCCTGTGGAAAAGCTAATTGGGAAAAATGAACCATTGCACTTTACAATGGGATGAAATAAAGCAGAATTTTCTAGGCGAACTTTCGAAACTGGTTGAAGGAATACTTCCGACTGTGGCCTCCTGCAACTAACCACCAATGGGATGAATTACAATTGCTGAGAATCACTTGCCTCCAACCAAATTCGTTTGAACTTTGAATATGTCCAGGCCATTTTATACTTTGAAGTTGATTTGTTTTTAACATGTGCTGTATTAAATCAAACTAATTTGGTTAAATGATTCTGTTACTGTCCATTACAAGGACATTTCAGAATCGTGCGAGTGTGCCAAAGAATTAGACCGCAATTGGATATTTGTATCTGTTGAAATTGTCATTGTAATGGGATGTTCATTCCCTAATAGTATGTCTCTGCATAACTCTGCACCTCGTTAAAAGCAAGGCCAACGTACTTTTGGGGAATTGTGTCTTCTTGCGTGTGCTCCTTCCTAACTGACCACCATTTTCCCCGACAGGAGGAGAGTTCCTACATCAATGGCAAGGCAATCCACAAGATCACAGTGGTGCCCTCAGAAAATCTGACCGTCACTTGCTTTGTGACCAATAAGCATGGAGATGACTTGAAGGTTATAAATGTCACAACCTGTGAGTGTACCGGTAACAATCACTGCTAAACAATGGCAAACACTAACCAAGAATATTGTAGCTACAATAAATCTCAGTAGCCTACATTAATTTTTATCTGCTGACCTACAGTAGCCTTCACTAAATGCAAGTCTATATGTATTCTAACTGCTAACCTACACTAATTCCTAACCAACATCTCTCCTAACTGCTAACCTATACTAATTCCTAACCAACATCTCCCCTAACTGCTAACCTATAGTAGCCCACATTTAATGCTAACCTTCACTAATTCCTAACATGTATCCCTCCTAACTTCTATTTTACAGTAGCCTACACTAAATCTTTTTCACTTGACTCTCTGGATCTACTACGATTCAGTCCTGGATTCAATATGAAAGCTGGTTATATGCCTTGTAGCATTTAAATGCAATGACCAATTGCACCAGCGTATGCAGCATTTGTCTTAAATGGCAATCTCCGGGAACATCGCTTTTGAAAGCTACAATCTTTTCTGATTGGATATCTATATTTTATATCTTGTCAGGGTACACATTGGACCACTTTCACAGGAAACATTTTTGAAAAGGGGAGAGGTAACTAGTCTATTGACAACATTCCAATATGTGAAAAACCTGCTCATTATGTGAGCTATCTGGAACTAAAGTTTACCCCTGTATGTGTATTTCATCTCTGATTGCTAATTCTGGATATTCCACATTCATTTCATATGCTGGAAGTGGTACCATTGTCATCCATCTTGTTTCCTTTCCTTGCTGTCTCTCATGATCTGAATCGGTTTGGTTTGTTGGGTTTGTCTTTGTCGAGGTCCTGGACTGCCCCCTCCATTCACCTACTCTCTCTAGGGGTCAAGTTGCATGACATTTTCCTTCTCACCACTTTGACCAAATCAAGGAATCCTGCTAAAGTATACTAGGCAAACTAAAACACGTCAGGTTTTTGCTTGCTTGCACACACAATATAAATGCTTCTGGCTGTAATTTGGAATGGTTAGACTTGTTTTTACCGACGATTTGCCTAGTTCACAGTGCATGATTTAATTTAATATTATTCATTGGAAGTTAATTTTAATTTTATATCTCATTTCAGTATATAAGGATGAAAAAAATCAAGAGAAAGGTAAGATTTGGCCCTAACACTTTCTAGCGACTTCAAAGTGGCTGACACAAATACAAGGGTTGGTCTGAAATACATATACTGTATATATCTTTTACAATTTTATTTACATGGTGTCGACCACAACCCTTTTCACTGCAAAAGCGGTGAATAAACTCTTAAAAAACTACGTTAATCTACCCACAACGCAAACATATGTCTCCAAATCCTCATAAGAATTATGAAGCTACCTTTCTTCTTGCTCAGGAAGTCCTGACGATCTATTACTGGTTACCGATTCCTTGCCTCCTGACAGGCTTTTGTTGCCTTAGTAGGGGCTTGAACAACCTGACCTGACAAACTCATCACAGACCCTTCATTGTTCACCCATACATATATCATCCCCGTAAACATACAGCAGTACAACTTCAACTGCTCACACATTATCATTTGTCTTAGCTAGCCTGCTCACAGCAGCTACATGAATGTGTCTGTGTGTGTGTGGGACATGTGCTTTTCAGTCTTTCACATGGTTTTGTTTGCAGGGCAACAAGATGGAAGTTCGGACCAGACTAAGCTGATAGTAGGCATCGTTGTCGGCCTGATCGTAGCAGGCATTGTTGTGGCGCTGGCCTATTGTCTCTACATGAAGAATTCAAGGTACGACGCACAAACGCAAAAACATTTTAGCTGTATAGTATGATCACATCCCTAGCCACTTTGAGAGACGGGAACTTTAGGGACGGAAAGGGAACACTAAGGTCTGAGAGAAAATTAGACATTAATGTAATGTGTAAAAGCAAAGGCTCAGGAAGAATCTTTTGGACTACGGGAGAGTAAACAAAAGAGAAATGCTGATAATTCATAATCATTAACAATGTCACAATTACATATGGGCATGTACCAGCAGAAAAGTCCAGAGATACACTATCGTTCAAAAGTATGGGGTCACTTGACATTTCTTTGTTTTCCAGGAAAACGTACATTGAAGTGATTTTGAATAGGAAATATAACAAAATGAACAGGAAATAAAGTAATTGAGTAAGGTTGTAAATAATAATTTTCAATTGAAATAATAATCGTGTCCTTCAGACTTTGCTTTAGTCAAAGAATCCTCTATTTGCAGCGATTACAGCCCTGCAGACCTTTGGCACTCTAGTTGTCAATTTGTTGAGGTAATCTGAAGAGATTTAACCCTAGGCATCCTGAAGCACCTCCCACAAAATGGTTTGGCTTGATGAGTGCTTCTCACTGTACAGTCAAGCTGCTCCCCCAAAAGCTCAATTGGGTTTGACTGTGCTTGCCGCTCCATTATAGACAGAATACCAGCTGACTGTTTCTTCCTAATATTTGTAGTATATTTTGGGGCTGCAGTTTGGGTCATTGGCTCCAATCAAGCGCTGCCCTCAGGGTATGGCTTGGCAGTGCAAAACGGAGTGATAACCTTCCTTCTTCAAGATGCCTTTTATCCTGTACTATCTCCCACTTTACCACCACCAAATCATAGCATTGCCTCCATCATGCTTGACAGATGGCACTCCTCCATCTTTTCTGATCCGAACCCCGCAAAATTTCCATAATGTTTTCCTTTTGGCATCTTCCTTGGTCCAGTGTCTGTGTTATTTTGCCAATCTTTATCTTATTTTTTTATAGGCCAGACTGACTGATTGTTGCTGATACTGGGCCTCTGTACTCCTATATAGAGATTCCATAAAAAAATCTGTTGTTTTTAGCTACAGTCGTAATTTCCCACATTAATCAATGTATTTCAGGTCCATGTTATTATAACAGACACTATTTGCTTTTCTTTTGGAAAACAAGGTAATTTTTAAGTGACCCCAAACCTATGAACGGTAGTGTATGTGCACTCAGCAACTTAGCCAGTATAAAATAAATGTAGCCATAAAATAACATACTCCTCTCCATCTTACTCCACCACCAGTGTGCAGGGAAACCCACCCAGCCATTATCACTCAGTTCATTCTTGCAGATAAGCATACATATGTATTCATATTGTTTTGTATACCAGTCACAGGAATTTTCCATTTTAGCCATGTTGTTTGTTTATAGTGACCATTCCCATTTTCCCATGTAGCTTTGCCTTAACTCTGAAATTAAATTGCAGCGGATATTTTCAGTACATGCTTTAGAGTAATCACTTGAGAGGTCGAAGGTCGAGAGTTTATTATAAAAAAACTCTTTTTCTATACGTTTTGTAAAAATATATCGTAGTGTTTGATAATATGAGCAAAGAATGAGCAAATAATTACATTACCAAACATAGTTTGAAGGGCTTGATTCAGTCTATATTAACATGAAAATGCATTTCCTGAGTTATTTCCATTTCCTTAGGGAAGGCTCCAACAAAATATAATCATCTATTGCTGTAGTGCCGCTTTAAAGAGCTGCAGACTAAATTGAGCCCTAGGTAAAGCAAATCTCTTCTTCAGACAAGGGTCCTGGAAAACCGGAGAGAAGGAAACCGGAACATCTGAAGAAAGCAAGAAACTAGAAGAGAATAACCACAAAGTGTAGAGACAGCCGGGCGGTACGAAGGAGGTATGCACAGCACCCAACTGACAACTACAACATATGCTTTGATATGATGCACCTTGCTTTATTGGAAGTGAATCAATCCTATGTTCTTTTTACCGGACAAATCATTTTTGTATCTGTTTTCGATATCCTAATACACACATTTTAGCACATAGGGTCTCCACTTATTAGCGCTGTATGTTTTTAATGATGTGTGTTTTTAGTGATCTTGAGCACTTCTGCATTTGACATTTTCCTATTTTCCATATCATGACACTCATGTCATACACCACTAAGTTTGATGTACAGTTACGAGATGATATGGCAACATTGTTTTTTGAGTGGGCTAAAACAACCCAATTAACTGTGCTATGGTGAGAATGCAGGACTGTGTTTCCCA
Organism: Novumbra hubbsi; assembly: GCA_016801125.1. Lineage (NCBI taxonomy): Eukaryota > Metazoa > Chordata > Actinopteri > Esociformes > Umbridae > Novumbra > Novumbra hubbsi. The sequence continues at coordinate 67,362 of JACXGK010000372.1, forward strand.
ACAATTAACAGCAAGAGTGTTTGCCTTTGTTGCACAGCGGGGTTTGATTCATGCTACTGTCTATGCAGAGTATGTGCAGATTTCTTAATAAACACATGAGAGTTTGGGTTAAAGCTCATAACAACAAACTTAATGCTTGGTCTTTTGTTAGCTTAACTGTTTCACCCTCAACATTATTAGTTCTTCCAAATTACTGAACAGTTTTTTTTTTTTTTTTTACAATGTTTTTAACAATAAAAACTCTACTAATGGGCCGTTTCCCAACAACTGTCAAGTGTTAACATAAGCACAATGATTTCTGTTTTCAGGGAAGAAGCAGTTGAGAGAGATCATGACCTCTTGGACTAGCTGTACGACATCAAAATGAAGACATATGACTGGCCGCGTATACCCTCCACCTGGCTTCAGAATGAACAGCACGTATTCCAGATTACTCCCTAAACCAGATGAACAGTCCCACCACTGACCTGCGCAGTCTCTGAGAAAAAAGCTAATCATTTTGTGTCGTGCGTTGATTTTGACTCTGCACTCAAGACTGCTTCTCGTTTCATTTTTGTGTTCCCGGTGAATGCTTGCGCACAGTTACGGTGACGTGGGTTTAAGCTCTCGTGTTTTTTTTGTTTTAGTTTTTTATATATATATTTAAATCTAGCAAAAATATGTATAATTCACTGTACACTTTTTAGGCCTGTATAATAGATGAGTGTTACATGGGTGTGCAAACTACTCACCTGCTCCGTGCCTGGAATAGCGGACCGTCGTGTAGCTTAGCTGCTCTACACTGCACTACTGGTGGTCAGCCATTCTGGTGGTCCCCGTTCACAGAGAGAAGAGAATTCACTGCTGTCCCCCTTCAGTTCCTCGAGGTTACATCCATGGTCGTGTGTGTTTTCGCAGCTGTACCTTTTTCTGTTGTTATTTTAGGCTCCTCCTCTATAAGTGGCAAAATGAAGACATACCGAAATGTTCTATTTTTGTGCCCTAGCCAACCGCATGCCTCGCCAAACTAAATAATACAGCATGACTGTCTGGTGAAAACCTGACCTCCAAAACAGGCACTTCTCAGGAAATTAAATGACAAATGATCATGTAAGCCAATTAACTAGTATTGAAGTGTAAACGTTTAGCTACGTTTTTTATTTTAAATACATTTTGTTGATCCTGTAGACATTAAAGGGTCATAATACGTTTGGGGGAGTGTCTGCTGTCCAAGAATGTGAAAAAAAACTATTGGCGAATGGATTTTGCAGGGTTTTCACCAGACAATGATGAGAAGAGCCACTGGTATTTTTGTAATGTAACATTACACATGAAAGGAAAGGCAGGAAATAACATGTCCTCTTCCACCGCTAAGTGATATTCCATGACACTAATATTTTGATTGTACATCATTCCCAGATTATTATTGGTTCAAACTGTGTTGTCATCTCCTGTGCTTTGTGTACATCCTTAATTCTCGGTCCTGTGCCTTACTGTAGTTAAAGGCAGTTTACTAGTGTAGTATTCATGGTTTAGTTTTTTTGTTGTTTTGGGAGATTCACGGTAAATACATTGGTTGTGAATGTCAGGCTTGTGTTTTGCTTTATTTATACTGCGTGAGATATGTCAGGTTAGCTGTAGCATGCTTTCTTGAGAGGCATAATACATATAGATTGTTAAATGTGCATCATTTAACCTGTTGGAAAAGATATTGTCATAATACAAAAGAGAGGCATATGAAACCATACACAGTTTTTTTGTGTTTTAGTGTTTAGGGTGGAAGGACTGTAGGAAAGTAAGGATGATGTTAGACGTATGATAGGCAAGTTGTATTTTCATGCATTCTGTTCATTTAAGAATCATCAGGTCAGCAGTGAAACCAAAGAGGGTAAAATGAGAAGGCCATACAAGTATTGTAAATACTGACTTTTGTTTTTGTACTTTTGTTGAGAATAAAGTGTACATTTTGAACAAGTGTTCTTTTTCAAGGTATTTGAACAACTTCAACAAACCTGTTTCCATCATGTACAGACATTCAGCTTAACAAATAGCATTTGACAAGCATTTTGCTTAGGAATATTTGTGAATATCCTTTCAGGTCAATTTATACCTTTACACTTTCCATATTGTGAAAATGTAACATGATTACAGTTCTATATATCTATATTGTTTAAATTTGAAATGTGTCTACAGAAAGGAAATATGGTTTGATTGAATTCATTGACTTTGCACTACTAACATTTATTTAGGACATATAAAATGTTAAAGCTACAGGTTACCAAAGTTGGGGTCTATTCCATTTCAATTCATAAGGAACACAAATTCCAATTTTAAATTTCTTTACATGAACACGGTTTAATTTAAATTTGGTTCACTTTTTGACTGATACTGAAATTGAATAATCCCCAACTAATCTAGTTCCTGCGCTTCAGAATAACTAATAGGTATCGATTCAATTCACAAGATGTTCATGTAAGTGATCTTCATTTTTACTTTCTTACTAGTTTTGCCTCCACCAGTGACTTGTTTCAGATAAAAATCTGCTTTTGATAACCCAGTTCACATGAAAGGTAATTTCTTAGTTTTTCATATACATTTCATGTGCTCTTAAACCAACCTGGTCTCAGGAGTAAATGAAACAGTATATGTCAATCTGTGACGGCTATATTTATGTAATATGGTATGTTTCATTAGGGTACATAACAATGTGCTATTAAAACATATGTGCTAAAACGTGGCATGTGTTACAAATGTTACTGAAACGTATCATATCCAACAATTTAGGAAATGTTTTGAATTAAGGTTAAGATAAGGCTTCAATGTACTGAGGTTAGGTTTAGGGTTAGGAAACACATGCAGAACTTTGGTACATTTGGCACACTCAATGCACATATGCGTCAGAGACTTGGGTTTAAAAACCTTCAATACCCTTAACCTGTCTCCCTATATTTCTAAATGTCAATAAAAGCCTTGAAAAAAGTACCATCTGTTCTTAATCTTTTTTTAAACAAAGAACAAAAAATCATCTCTATTGATTGAAACTTGCTTATAGACTGAGGTGTTTTTGCAAACCGAACTTCCCCTAGCAGATTAAATTAAACATACTACTGGACAAACATGTCCAGGATTTACTAGGCGTAACCCAAACTATGAAATTCTACCTGCACGATTTTACTTAACATTCCACTAAAAATATAAAATAAATGAATGGCAGCAATGATCATAATAATATTAGCAAAGTGTGTATTGGCGTTGGGTACGTATTAACACTGACTACTATTTACATTTCTATGCAGAGTGTAAACAAGGCAGCTTTAATTCATTCATTTATGCGGAGCACACAAGACAAACTGAAATTCTTTCTGCCAGGTTCCTGCAGGGAGAATAATAACAGCATAAAGACATCACATTGGCAGTAAACATAATACGTATACATGTACAGTATGAGCTGATGCATCTTTATTCTGATGGGTGAGTACATCAGTTTATGTAATGAAGAAAAAACACATGGACACTCTGGGCTGCAGAGATAGCGTTTCAACTGGACCGATGCTGGATTTCTTTCGCCTTAGGGAGTAGTCACAGTTGTGCCCTCTTTACAACACCGGTGGCCATGACAAGTCCTTGGTTATATGGACAATAAGGAAGTGAAAGGTGCTGCCCTGTTCATGTGAATTGGGGAGCGCTCAGGACCCTTGTCTCAGCTCCAAGGTTTTACTCTGCTAGATTATTGTGACGGGGGAGTCGAGTCAGTTCTCCCTCTCCATTTAAAAATCCTAATCTCCTGCTCCATTTAAATTTAGGAAGACATGAGATCTTGGTCCACACCTCTAAAGTACCAGGCTGGAAAGAGTTGTTGCTGTCCGCTGTCCAAAGCCCTCCTGGCTGTGTTGTGATGAAGATGATACCCCCCCTGGATTGTTCCTGTCCTTGTACATCTGGTCATGCTTCTGGCCTGGATTAGGTTTTATATAAACATGCGTTTATTATTACAACTTGTAATTTGATTGTTGACTTCAGGGAACAGAGGAAGGAATCAATCGCCTTTGTTTTTTTAACGCTACAATAAAGGTTGTTGTTCTTGCACATTCGTTTGCTTACCTCCTCCCTGTAAGTTGACTCCTAATTGTTTGGTAACATACCTGAAATTATGGTGTTGTTTGCAAATGTGATGGAGTGCTGTGTAGAGCCACTGGAGAGCCACTCAGCCTTTGGTGAGAGGGAGGTAAAGTAGAGGGCAGATTCAACACTCCAGGGGGTGAGGTAACAGTGTTAAGTGTCAGTGAGGAGGTGGTTTTGCCAATCCTTACAGGTCCAGTATCCAGAAAGACTAGTGTCCAGTTGCAAAGGTGTTTGTCCAGACCCAGTGATCTGAACTCGGTGATGAGTTATGAGGGAACAGTCATACGCTGGTATATAGGCCACAAACACCATTGTCACTTATGTGTTCCTCTTCTTTCTGTGTTTTGTGGTAGTGTGTTAACACCACAGTTTCTTACATAATTAAATGTACCCAAACAATAAGACATTTTTTTAAACACATTTTTCCCAACATGCCTATCGTTTTCATCAGTCTGGATGTTTTTTTTTATGCAGCCTTTTAACATGTTTTGGAGGAAACCATTAATGATCACAGTCCTAAACTTAAATCAGATCTTTGCATACACATTTTACAACACCAGGCCAGCAACTGTGTGTTAAATAAATCGGCAACTCTGTGTTTCCTTTAAATCTGCAAAATATTTTGAGAATGGTGTTTTCATCAAACTGACAGTTGTGTGTGGTGATTTAGTGATCATAATTTTTTTACCTTGTTTAATGTGTCAAATAACAGTATACAGTTCCATTTATCACCTTTTCCTCTGAACAGATGTTTAGTCACAGAACATATTCTGTAGAGACTGTAACTTCCAGGAAGACAACTGCCGTCATATTGAAGTTTAACATGTTTGTCATAGTCGGAGTACCTCAGAAATCTTCCCCATGTTTACCCTCATACGATGGTTATGTGATCATTCTTTTATAAATGTTTGCACATGAAGGCATTTCCACTATTTGTTGCTTTTTTAATTTCACAGGAAAAAAAAAAAACATTGTCAGCATCATGAATAACACATTTTCTACATGTCATGTTTCCGACCTAAACGGAGGTAATTGCCTGAAAAAATATAGGTTGTATACATCATAAAAGAACACAGACCACATGTTAATACTGGTTTTTATAAAACATTTTAAACAAGAAAGATTTACTGGTTACTTTAATTACGCAACAAGAAAAATAATATATGGAGTGAAGGCTTTCATAATGTATAAATTAACTGCACACTTTGCCATCACTATCACAATTCTTTTCATTTTCAACAGGGCCTGTTCCTCAAACAGAATTCATAGCAGGACAGAGTAGAGAAAAACTAGAAAATCTCTCCTTAAAACAAAATAAAGGCCATCACACCCACCTCTGCATTACCCATTCTTAGGGACCAGATGAAATTAAACATTTTCAGTTTGAGACTTTCAAGTTTAATTGATGAGTAAAAATCAAACCAGTGCAAAACGAAGCTTCGATTTCAGGTAATTTGTTAAAAAAAGTAAAACTTACAAAGTCAGGTTGGGTTCCAGGTAGTTGACAAAAGAGTGCAGGGGAAATTACTTTTATTAATAGCATTGTGGGCTTTGGGTGGCATTCTGCTGATACTGACATGAACAACTTCAAAGTTCCTGATTGTGATTAATGATGCAAAAGTAATATCAAAAGCAGCATAGTTTATCAGAGCTTTTCTCTGAATTACCCAAAAGTCAATGCAATGCACTGGGTTATTCATAGGCAGTTTATCTCAGCCTGTGTAGGAATGCTTCAGGTATGTTCATCATTAAAACGCTATGCAACAAGACATGTCATAATGATATTGGCTAAACTGTGTCATAGTGGTTGTTCTCTCCATAGGTGATCAGTAATTGCAGCCCTTATAGGATTAAAATATGTGACAAAATCACCACAGCAAAGACATTTGGGCTTCTTTAAGTTTTAAATCTGTATTGCCAAAGTAATGGACTGTAGGTTTAAGGCCATTTTTTTTAGCAATCATATACCGCCATGCAGAATTATTGGTCCCTTGGATAGGTGAGCAAAAACAAACGACAATAAAAATAAGTTATCAGCCTTATGCTTTAGATATGAGAGAACTCTAAATGTTTAAATGAGGTGAATGGTTTCTAAAAGTCAAAAACTTCTAAAATGGTTTCTAAAAGTCTAAATTGCAAAAGGCAAAATCATCAATTATATTACGTCACGATGATTCACACAACTGTCTTTAGTACTTTGTGCAACATCCCCTGCCAAGATATGACCATTGAATCTACTGTATTTCTCAGCGTCAATGAGACATTTGAGTGGATCTGAAGGAATACTTTGAATAATTTTCCTGTTGGCAGATCCAACTATGATGTACATTTAGGTGTAAAATCAGCTGGGAACTTGGTAGACTACATGGTGCTATGTATCCTTGACACGTTCCCAGCAAACATATCCATCACCATTCTAAGCAGTAGGGAGTCGGTTTTCTTTTCAGCATCAAAATCCTTCTTTAAGCCTAACCCACCACTGGTGTGGCGACCATAGAACCTGGTTCCAATCAAAGCTACAATGTGGTTCAAACAACTCCAGGCTATGACTTGAAGTGAGTAAAGGCTTTCTGGCAAGCCGTCCAAATAGCATGTTGGGAAGGAGGCGGTGTCTCATTACCGTTTTGGAGACTTGGTGACGCCAGGATTTTCTTTTAAGGGAGTTTTATCATCGTTTAAGTGGATTTGAACTTCTATTGCAGTAAATATGGGTACTATGTGGGATTTTCTTTATAGAAGTTGCTTAATTTATTATTGACAACACACATTTATGGCATGACATACTCAACAGTAGCTAGCTGCCACATCCTATTAATTTAAAATTACATGGAAGCTTCAAGAAGCAACTTGGATGGCACGGGACATTATATAAAATCACTAATGCTCATATATCAGGGCAACAAGGAAGTTTGCTAAGCGTGTCTACTCACATGTACACCGATTGAAAGGAAGTCAAGGATGACTGCTTAAGATATCCAAAAGTTTCAACGCCACAAGTATAGGGACAGCCAATATTCCCGAAATGTTTTGGAGATTAGGTATTTATTTCGAAAATATTACCTTGATTAAATATTTTCGAGAGTAAGATTAGGCCGATAAACAACAACAACATTTTCTCATATACTTTTTTGCTCATCTTTACCAAGAAGTTCAACAATTCTGGAGAGCCCTATTTATTGTTTACTGTGAATGCAGTCTCCGTTATATTCTTAGTAGAACCAGTCTACTACATTTTACAAGCTCATCATTCTCCTTTTGGCACATACATAATGGAATATGTTTATCATAATGATCTGAGAGCAAAAGTGTACTAATAGCGGTTTAGGAATGTCTCAAGAGGATCCGTCATGAGAGCTAATACATTCAGTTAGGTTGTTGTCTTCCACTGAAAAAATGAAAAAAAACCACACAAACATACACAGGCACGCACAAAAACAAGGCTGCATCTGATTTAGTCTGGGTTTCAGAAGCAAGAGAAACCATTGGACCCTTCCCCCTCCCATATAGTTCATTCACTAGGTTCCTGATAGAGGAAGGAAGTGGGGAGAGCATTAGCAAACCTGAAGAGTGGCCTAATGGGACCTCTTAGAGGTTCTGCTACTGACCTGGAAGCCGCTGGGAGTGAATCACCACTCAAAACCTCTGTCTCTCACGGCCTCTTGCAACACCACAACAGCAGCTCATTAAGACAGGATTCAGCGAGGGCACCAGGCACTATTAACACCATCTTTAGTGGACTGCACAAACAGCACACACTATTCCTCTCAGAGGGATGGAGTGAGAAGCATTGAGGTAAAGAGCTGGAGAGGTGGAGGGTTGAGAGGAAGAGAGAGAAATTCACATAGAGAAAGAGAGGGAGAAAACGTGATCAGGAAAGGAAGAGATTGAGAGACAGAAACAAAGTGGGTGTGTGTGTGCCAGCAAGCCTGTTCCTTTCTCCTACTGTAGATACATTTACTCCACAATGTTCGGAGGTTTTATGCACACCAACACACACAAACATCATCTCTTATTTAGGATATCCCTACTTGTGGCCCCAGAAGCATGCAGGCCTCTGGCTTTGGATAAACCATCAGTCTCACTGACCGGTACGTCTTTGATGTACTAAGAACCAAAAGGCAACAATGTCAATAAACACAGAAGATTATGTGCCCGGGCCAGTTATGCTTTTTACAGAACCCCCCCCACCCACCCTGATTGGCTGTAATGAAAGGCTGGGGGGCGGGCAGAATGGCAGGGGAGGGGCTTTCACAGCAGCAGCGGTGTAAGTAGTGACAGGAGCAGAAGAGGGCCACCTACAGAAAATTGGCTGAGTGAGCCGAAGCCAGAGACCAGCACTGGCCAAGCTCACCAGAATGCCTGTAGACCGTAAAACAACACGCTTCTTTCTTTTATATGATGAACATGTTCGTAGACAGATGCTGCTGTTCTCTTTCCAAAATGTAGCGGACGAGCCCTCAATCCATGGAACGCTGAAGTCCACAGACCGGCGGTGTCCAAACCTGCTGCAATTTCTGTTCATGTTTTTCTTTTTGCAAGCCAGCGAGGGGCAGAAGGAGATAAAAGAAGCCCTTTGCCCTCTACCCCAGAGCACACAGAGGCACAACATGCCCCCATCGGGTCCCCTGCTCAGAGCTAAAGGTTCAGTCGGGGGGCCACCAAGGCAAACTCTCGGAGAATGTTTCGTGCCACATCCACTTTGTTCTGAGCAATCATGAGTGCCCTCTTCACGTCCTCAAAAGAGTAACCCTCTCCCATGAGTTTGGCGATTTTGCCATCCAGACACTCCGTGCCAGAGTCCAGCCCGTGAGGCTTCCTCTGATGGATGTCGGGAGGGCTTTTCCGAGGGAGTGGCTTGGGCGGCCGTGCCGGGGCCTGCAAACAATCTGCTGCCACTGTGCAGGGAAAAGGGAAACGGTGAAGTCAATGGATGACGTGGAGACAAGAAGCTTCTTTCAAGTGGCTACGGGGAGCTTGTCAGAAAGGGGAAGGGATTCATCAATAATGGATTCAAGCGTCAATGTTCATTGGCTTTTGAATCGTTTAAAAAAGAGAAGCCATTTCAATAATTTAAGTCAGGCAGCGTGAAATGGTCCCGAGGAGGTTGGGTTTGTTTGTACCTTGGGTGGGAGGTAACTGGTCGTACTCCTGGGATTGGGTGGTACGGGATGGAAGCTTCATGTTGTCTCCTGTCGGTCTCCTCACAGGGGGTAGAGGGGCTGCATTGCTCAGCATATCAAACACAGTGTCTGAAATCAAACAATTTATAAATGAGGGCAACACATTCTCCTACTTTAATAAGCAATGATTGCATGTAGAACATGATCTGGAATGTGCAGACAACATTGGTCCCAAGCGGACACACTAAACAGGTTCTCTTGAACAATGCCTTTTCTGGGGTATTATGGTTATAGATGGTTGTTTGGATTTCAAAAATGAACACTTGAAATGAATACGGAAGTGACTGCTGGCTACGTATGGGCGGTCCAAGTAGAGTTTGAGCTAATGGAAGGGGAAAAACGGTCTAACCATAACATGCAGCACAGCCCCTTTCCTACTAGCTACCCAGAAGTCAGGAGAATTTCAATTTGGTTTCAGTCTGACAGTTTTTTGACATTACCGTTCACCTTCATTTAATCATAGCAAACATTTATAATGCCGTCTCATGTGAAAGAGATTCGTCCATTTTGATATTGTTTCTGTACGTTTAGTTCATCCATATTTTCTGTTTCACGTACATGGTTCCATTACAGATGCCACGCCCTGCTTATGTTCTCTTTATCATTTTCTCTACTTGTTCTATTTCTTCCTACATAAAGGCCCATTCCAACCTTTCATAAAAATGATAAAGAAAAAGTGGGCAACACCAAAATACATGAAAGGCAGAGTGGTACGGCATCAAATAGTTTAAGACAAAACGCTGCTGTGTGCATTTCAATCAGATTCCATCTAAAACAGACATCAATGTGGTCTAAACATAATCAGTTTTACACCCGGAAGACCAACAGGCTCAATTTCTGTAAAATAATCTAATCTTGAGCTTCATCTTATTTGCTGTCTTGAATTACAACCTCTTAAAAACATAAAGACCAAGATTCTTCAGTAGTGAGATGTATTTTTAATAGGGTCTTTATGAAAGGATAGCGGAATAGCGATATGGAGAAGGCAAATATGTGGAGATCAGGGTGATTAAACCTCTGCCACTAGTGCAACATGCTCCAGGGTAAGCAGTGTAACGACTCAACCATACCTTGGCACTGACATTGATTTCCTATTGTGTTTGCAGTGAAAAGCAAGCTTACCGGGGGTTAGCAGGAAGTGGTCAAGTCCGGAGGCAGGCTGGGGAGCCCGTGAGCAGGAGGAGGACGAAGAGAGCTCTGTAAAGCTGTTTCTGAAGGGCGGAAGGGGTGGAGGCTGGTTGCTGAAAAGATCCTCTGTTGCTGAGACACACGTGAGAGCACAAGCAGATGATGACTGAGCACATATTGAGCTCTAGGACCAAGTCAGCCTGGTACACAACCTCCACTAGGGGGAGACAATTCCTAATAACACATCATTCCTAGTTAATTTATGTGAGTCAGGCCTTAAGTCAGCATGGCTTGCAATCGCATATTGTCTGATTGGGCTTCGTCAGCTATGCAACTTTTAAAACAATTTTACCGCATTCACGTCTACACAATTGTAACCTTTCAGTTGGGCATTTCGACCAAGCATGATTCAGTTTAATACTGGCCAAATGTGGTTCCTGGAGGGCTGTGTGTTTGCTCGTGGTTATTCTCTTGTAATGCCTGTGAATTAAGACCTTGAATATCATGTGACGGGAATTCATACCTTATCAATTACCTCCACTGACCAATCATGACCAAGCAAGGCATGTAAACCTGTGACATCCCTTGCAAATGTAATTACCTTTCAAGGATGGACTTGTTCAGATACATTTAAAAAAGTGAATGTACACACCACTGTGTTAAAATAGTTTTCAAGGGGGAAAACCATTAGCAGTTTTTACACACTTACTGAACACTGAAGCACACAATAACTGTTTACAAAATGGAAGGCTGTTCCAACACATCTAGCTTGGGAGGGATCTTTACTGACATTGAGTAATGAATGAACAACATAACTCTAAAATTATCCACTTTAGCACAACACTGCTCATTAATAAAACATGTCATGTTTTATGACAATGTGACATGGTATAAATATTAAAAGGTGTATTCCGCGATATTATATTACATTTTAGTTTGTTGTAGTCATTCACTTTATTATTGAACCTTTTATTTAACCAGGAAAATTAAGAAATAATAAAAAAATAGTATTTTTTTCAAATAGAGATGTGTCGAGAAAGCAGCAGCAATCTATACAATGTATAACAAGCTCTTTAACAGCCCTGAAACTGAGAAAGAGCATTTGAGTCAATGACCGAATCATCTGATCGCCATTTGATATTTCATAAGGATCCCCATTAGTTGCTGCCAAACGTCCGCTCTTCCTTCCAGCATCTCATTTCCTAGGTCATTCCTCAAAATTGAGAACAGCACAAGAGCAAAAATGGGACCCTGGCAGAAATATCTATAGGAGGCTAGACACGTTGTGGTCTGTCAGCAAGACAATTGCGAAAACAATTGTGAAGCGCCTTCACTGGGACCATTGTTTCCGAGTCAGGCAAGCAAGAGCCTGTGGTCAACTGAATCAAAGCTCTTTGTTAAATCAACAAACAACGCAGCACACTGCTCTTTTTCTAATCAAGTGTAATTTATCATTTAATTTGCCACTGGCATTGCTGTAGGTATATCATGCTACACCCCAACCATGTAACCGAACCCAGCTGAACCCAGCTGAACCCAGATGCTCAGCATCTTAGAACTGTGCTTTAAGAAGATCTTCTAGTCCCAAGATCTCAAAACGTCTCGTGTTTTTTATAAACATTTATAACAATGATCGCATTACCTTTAGTTATGGTCGATGCAGCATGTCGGGTACTAGCCAATCATTGTTGTTAACCAGTAAAAAGGATGTGAATGCCCGATTGTTTTAAACGACTTAACAAGTAAAGCAACTTCCCACCTGAATCCTACATGGTTTGGGAGGGATCTTTTGGCCAGAGTTAACTGCCCTGGATTTGTTTAGCTCCAAACTTAACGAAAAGACTTAAGCCTGCACAGTCCTGAGACAGACAAGCTGGCAGGGGGGGGGGTCTGGAGAGGGGCTTGCTACCTTGACGGGGAAGTAGAATGTCATAGTCAGAGGGCGTCCGGGTGTGATATGGGCAGAGGGCGGTACAAGCTGCCCCCGAGAGCAATGCTCCTGATTCAAATTGGCAACCTGAGGAACACAAGAACAGGTTAATGGGAGCGGCAATGGTGGGCTAGGAGCCCATAGACAAGGCGCCAAAAGGTTATTTTAGACCGGGCTATCCCCTTTCTCTGTCCACTGGGGTTGATTCGGCCAATACACGGACACCAGAGAGGATTCGCGTCAAATCAAGGGGGTTAACGATGAAAGCGTAAAAAAAAACGAGCCCTTTGCATTACCACGTGTCAAGCTGCATTTCTTTCACAAGGAATACTCAGCAATTCGCAGACCCAACTAGATTAAGTACAAAATCTGACATCCCCACTTGGTGGTGCTGTCTGACAGCTGTCCGCACACACTGCATTAAGTAATGTGGAACAGGCTTTCGGCTTTACCGTTCTCAGAAGGCTGGAGCTTCTTGTCTTCTGCTGGACCCTCTGATGAGCCATTCTCAAAATTGCTAAAAAATAAACAGAACATATTGAAAAGAAATACAGTTTTATTCAATGTTTACTGATATTACACATCAATTGAAACTGTTTAGCATCTTGAATGTAAATTCTAAGCAAATGGTCTTTATGTAAAGATACCTCAACGAAGGGCCCTTGAGGACAGCATAATAAATGGCAAAAAATTATGACATTCATCAAAATGAAAAAAACTAATCGAATGTACCACTGTTATGCGATACAATTTGAGTTGCCTTATTACTGTGATCTTCTTTAAATAGATGGCGATCAGGGAGAAGCTGTCTCATTTCATGATTCCTCTTATTCATTTTTAGTTTTCTCTGTCTAAACGTGCAACAGTGTTTGCCCATGACTCCACAGCTTTGTTATGTCTCAGCTTACATTTCATATCCTTCCGATGAGCACAAAGTGCCTTCACATCTACAAATCGTTATTGAGTTGTTGTAATTTTGTTTGATAAATCAATGTGTGTTGGTCCTAGAAAGATGGAACGCCACAACTTGACAGACTGTCCGATCTGCCAATTAGCTTAAGGCGAGACTTGCAGTCCTTCAGTGGCGGTGGATCAAGTAACCCGATACCCCGGCCTCATCCCAGGGATAGAGAAGCAGGGCTGTCCGCCCCAACGATCACAAGGCAAACTGGCCATACAATAGGCAACCTGTTTCAAAAAGTATTCAACCAAATTCATTATTGTTGAATACTGTATACCTACTATCAGTTGGTTGCTGTACAGTAAAAAACGGTTTATATTTGCGGACAAATAGCTGAAATCCATCTTAATCCATTCTTTCTAATGTTACGCCTACAAGCTTCTACCAATGTACGTTTGGATGTTCGTTGTTATGTTATCCCCAAGGCTGGACCCTATTCCCCAAATAAATGCACTATTGGTTACAGGAGCCCTGTTTTCCCTGGTTAAATAAACCTCATCCTCTATTTAGGAAATAGGGTACCATTCGGGATGCGCCCCCTCTGTAGTGCTACCTGTTAGGGATCCACACAGAGATGCAGACTGGAGGCTGGGACAGGCACACAGGGTGGGACGAAGGGATCTTATACTCATCGTCATCTCGCTCTGTGAGGCCTCTGGCTCTCTCCAAGCTGACTGTGTTGAAGGGGTTGAGGGGCCTGGGTGACAAAGCATATTGATTAGATTTAAAAACCAATATATAAAAAAAAAACAAGTGGGGTTTAAAAGTAAGAAAACAATTGTGCTTCCTTATCAGTCATGAACCATAAGACATCATACGCACAGCCTGCGAGTATAACACAAAAATACTATATTACTGCTATGATGTAGCGCCATCCTATTTAGCACAAATAGAATGGATTTGTATGGGCAGCCTAAGCAGGGAACTCAACAAAATGTTTTATTAGCCTTTCAAATAGCCAGTTCACAATAAATGTTTAACAAAATAATTTGTTTACATCTGCCGACATTGGGGTGTTTCGATTTTCTTCTTGATCCAAAGGTAAATCCAATCCGTTGGCATGCACTGGCAGAGATGAATTCTGCGAGAATTTCAGCAACGCTACAAGGATGGCTGTTGACCACATGTTACTGATTCAAAGATAGTCTACAAGGTGCGTGGGTCATAAGTCATGTCATTCTGAAAGAGTCACATTGACTTGATACCACCATTATTTCCCACATTGACCTTTAAGTAGAAACAAAACAACACACCCATGTATTCAGAAAACCTGCCTCTTTTGGAGCGTATTCTGTCTATACTGCCCTGGCATTTGACTTTCAAGCTTGTAGTTATTTACTTTTCATTTTCCAAATCATGTACTATACAACCTATCTGATGCTGTTCGCATAGCCTATGTACATTAGATGGTGACTCCACTGCTCATGTCCCCAGTTTTGAAAATGATAAAAAGTTATCTTTTAAAAAGCATGTTGATGAGTTATTCAGGAATTTAAGAATCAAATGTTGCTTTTTATCTATAGTGGGGAGAACAAGTATTTGATACACTGCCGATTTTGCAGGTGTTCCTACTTACAAAGCATGTAGAGGTCTGTAATTTTTATCATAGGTACACTTCAACTGTGAGAGACGGAATCTAAAACCAAAATTCAGAAAATTACATTGTATGATTTTTGAGTCATTAATTTGCATTTTATTGCATGACATAAGTATTTCATCACCTAACAACCAGTGAGAATTCCGGCTCTCACAGACCAGTTGGGTTTTCTTTACGAAGCCCTCCAGTTCTCCACTCATTGCCTGTATTAACTGCACCTGTTTGAACTCGTTACCTGTAGAAAAGACCCCTGTCCACACACTCAATCAAACAGACTCTCCGTAATGACCAAGACCAGAGAGTTATGTAAGGACATCAGGGATAAGATTGTAGACCTGCACAAGGCTGGGATGGGCTACAGGACAATAGGCAAGCAGCTTGGTGAGAAGGCAACAACTGTTGGCGCAATTATTAGAAAATGTATGAGGTTCAAGATGACGGTCAATCACCCTCGGTCTGGGGCTCCATGCAAGATCTCACCTCGTGGGGCATCAATGATCATGAGGAAGGTGAGGGATCAGCCCAGAACTACACGGCAGGACCTGGTCAATGACCTGAAGAGAGCTGGGACCACAGTCTCAAAGGAAACCATTAGTAACACACTACGCCCTCATAGATTAAAATCCTGCAGCGCACCAAAGGTCCCCCTGCTCAAGCCAGCGCATATCCAGGCCCGTCTGAAGTTTGCCATTGACCATCTGGATTATCCAGAGGAGGAATGGGAGAAGGTCATGTGGTCTGATGAGACAAAAATAGAGCTTTTTGGTCTAAACTCTACTCGCCGTGTTTGGAGGAAGAAGAAGGATCAGTACAACCCCAAGAACACCATCACACCCGTGAAGCATGGAGGTGGAAACATCATTCTTTGGGGATGCTTTTCTGCAAAGGGGACAGGACGACTGCACCGCATTGAGGGGAGAATGGATGGGGCCATTTATCGCGAGTTCTTGGACAACAACCTCCTTCCCTCAGTAAGAGCATTGAAGATGGGTCATGGCTGGGTCTTCCAGCATGACAACAACCCAAAACACACAGCCAGAGCAACTAAGGAGTGGCTCCGTAAGAAGCATCTCAAGGTCCTGGAGTGGCCTAGCCAGTCTCCAGACCTCAACCCAATACAAAATCTTTGGAGGGAGCTGAAAGTCCGTATTGCCCAGCGACAGACCCGAAACCTGAAGAATCTGGAGAAGGTATGGAGGAGTGTGCCAAAATCCCTGCTGCAGTGTGTGCAAACCTGGTCAAGAACTACAGGAAACGTATGATCTCTGTAATTGCAAACAAAAGTTTCTGTACCAAATATTAAGTTCTGCTTTTCTGATGTATCAAATACTTATGTCATGCAATAAAATGCTAATTAATTACTTTAAAATGATTTTCTGAATTTTGTTTTAGATTCAGTCTCTCACAGTTGAATTGTAATATGATAAAAAATTACAGACGTCTACATGCTTTGTAAGTAGGAAAACCTACAAAATTGGCAGTGTATCAAATACTTGTTCTTCCCAAAATAGCAGAAAACAAATAATTAATTTGACATTCTTTTAAGATAACCACTGGATATTGTAGCCACTGGATGCGGTTTATTTACCGTTTACTCTGTACACATTGTATTCTGTATATTATACATAACTTCCACTGAAACTCACGTCATTCCTTACATAAAAACGTAGAAGATATCAGACCCGATCACAGGGTTGCCTTATTCGGACTTATGAATGTCTGCTCTTTGTTTTATACCACCTAACCTGTCTCCAAAACTCTCTAAAACTGAATAAATTGGTACCGCTCCCACCAGAATAGTGGCTGATTCCGGACCTTTTCCCCTAAAGAATGTGTTTTCAGCTGTCGAAAGCCTTGAAGTACTCTGAACTTTGTAGTCCAGACATACACTCGTATCATTCATCTTTTTTTTGTGATGGTTGTTTTGATTTTCAAGGTCTTTGAAATATATTTTTGTGTCTGTCTTTACGTTGAACTGCCAAGTATGGCTTTGCTGTTGCTGCTACTAAAACAATGATATTTAAATTATGAATACTTCATTTTCATTTAGCCAGCCACAGATATAAGGAGAATGGCACTAAGATCAATGCACTTGCAGACAAAATCATTGGGAAGATAATTCATAATAATTTGTGTTTATGTAAGAAACAACCTATTTGTTTGTGTGTGTGTTGCCAAATCAAAATACTCTAGAAAGGCAGTTTTGGTAGAGGGTGAAAATGTTTCACCCTGTGGTCTAACCTGGTCTTTACTGGTCTATCGCCCTAAGCATCCACTGGGCAATACAATCCAAATCAAATCTATCAGCTAAAAGGGAATGGAACATTCTGCAGCCTACAATCACAAAACTACTTTCAATCAAGAGCCATCATATGAAACCATTAGCACAAGCCCAAGTGTTTCAACTGAATAAAACAGCACAGGAGTGGAGAGGATTGAAAGGCCTGAAATCAAGTGGATTTTCTGACTCCCTGAGCGGGTTGGAGTCAACTCATGTCAACCCAGTTCAATCAAGAAAGTAAATTGAAATGAAACATAACAAAAGCTTTTCTGGTATTTCGTGTGGATTTAATTGACGATAACCATCCCTTCCTTCATGAGCAGACTGCACAGAAAATGGAACTGACCGTACTCCTTGTTTGAGAACTTCTGTTCACAGACCACAACATCCTGTGGGTCGGGCACAAATGTTGCACGTGAGCAAACAAATGTTGCCAATGGAGAGCTGTGTGGATTTTTTTTGTGTTAATAGACTTACTTATGGCAGCTGGTGAGACTAGGCAATGGAGGCGAGTGTCGAGGAGGAGGGACATCATACTCATCGCTGATATTGAGACCGTTCGAGAAAGGCTGCAGACGGACAGACCAAGAGACACACATATGACAGACAGAACTGAAACTTTTGCATACAAAACAAGGTAAATACACTGTCTAAGTGCTAGATGGATATCCATTTAGCTTCAAAATGTTCTCAGTGAATAGACTCCAAACAGGATGTTGAGAGACAGGAGAGACAATGAAGTTAGGTTATCCAACGTTTAAATTCAGCGTTGAATTGTGCTTTTGTTCGTCAAGATAGCACACCACTGTAAATGCTGCAGTATGGCGGCTTGAACCTTTATAGTCTGTTGTGCCAAATGAGCTTTGCGGCAATTGAAGATTAAGATGAGACGTGTACTGTTAATTTCCAACAGCCCGCGCTTAGATCGTTTCCTAGCCTTAAACTGCAGACTGCAACGTCCCTTACATCTAAAAGCCTCCATCTGCTCTTCGATCCTTTCCACAACAAAGATTGGCAGGTAGACTGAACATCTCACGGACCGATCCACGTCAATGATTCAAAGAAAATACATTATATTACAATTTTATTTAGCATTGCATGCTTCATCTGACAAAGACAGTGGGTGACGTAGACCCCTGGACACACCCAAGCCAGGCATTGTCTGAAGGCTGCACTGCAACACTGGCTTAAGGTGGACCACTCACAACCACTTCTACCGTTTCCTCTTGATGTTGCTTTCTACAAACAATCCTTTTAAAAGCTTGAAGTGCCCAGTAATTGGCATTATTGAACCTGACAAGGCAAGGCAGGCAGGCCGGAACACAGCCTAAGAAACCTACATGGGTCAGTTAGTATCTAGATGCCATCCAGACCAGGTCAATGACGGGAAGCTACAATATAGGGTTGTGGGAATTAGAGATTAAAAGAGAAAGAACAGAGAAACTTCATTATTTAAGCATCGGTGAGCAAGGGAGAAAGGTTACATTTCAATTTCAGACACTGCAGGGTTAAAGGAAACATATTATTAACAAAAAAATGGACACAGACTTGAAATTAAACATTTAAAGAAAAAGGAGCACAATTGCCAAATAATTGTATTGGAATTAAGCCTATATGCTTATTATATCTATCCAGTAAAGAGGCTCAGCTGCAATGAAAGTACCCGTGATCCATAAGGAAAGCTGTCTGAGTGACCTTATGACTCAGCCAGAAGTTGCCATGGCAATGATTTAATCTATCCGTGGGATCAATTTTTAACAAGGATATCAATGTAAAGTCACCCCCAAAATGATTTTGCCATAACATTTTCCACAACAGCTATTAGGGACAGTTCTGAAGCAAAATGATCCATTGTGGAACCACCCACACCAATACTATCTAGACTCAGCAAACAGTATAAACTGGCAGAGCTAATGAAAGCTGTTTTACAGTAAAGTGGGGAGTGCATCTCAGTAAATCAGAGATTCTGAAGAAAATGCAAATAGTTGAGCAGGCTACAGATTAAGGGGTTAGCCGGCTAAATTGAAGAAGTACTGGCATTTTATTCTAAAATACAAATACTGTAATAATAAAAAAAACATGCACCTTTGAAAATGTATGTGTTTGGAAAAGAAAAATAGAGGCCAAAAACAAATCTGTTCAAATTCATCAAGCCTTTCACAAAGAACCCTTTGTATCTTCCATACAGTGTATTCAATAGGACAGAAATGCAACTCAATCAGCTACAACGCAAAACTCGCCGGAATAGTCATTTCGGTGGTAAATAGTGAAACAATGACGTTGTGTACAGCCAAAATTCAAGAACAGTGTGAACTGGAGAGTAGTTGCTAAGTAACAGATAAGAACAACAAGGTAACATTTGCTCCATGTTTTAAATAGATGTGAGGGAGCAGAAGTGCTTTCCTTGAATCGGACTGAGTGACACTGAAAGTGTTAATATGGGTTGTGTGCTTCCAAATTAAGAGAAAATGAAGGCTTCCGGACACTGTAATGAACACTTCTAAACACTTAAACCTCAATGGTTTTGGGCACTGGAGCTCCAGTTGATTTGTATTCTTTGACTATTTAAAATCGAATCAATATTTTTCCAGTATAGAAACCGGTTAGGCAGCTGAACCATAATCAGCCGAGAAATCAGTGTTTATGCAATCACCTTTTTCAAAGTAAAATCTACTAATCTACGCAATCCTCAGAAATTCCCTGCAATCACCACTCCCTTACCGCAAAAAAAAGGTCTTAATTAAAAGAGGATTCACAATTTTAACCGCTGTTACTCCGGAAAGCAGCTCAATCAATTCCCACACCAGTAAACTACACTGTCACTGTGACTGAATGATCACAACTGACAGGCAAAACAGTACGCAAGAATCCGTATTGTGCATGAAGGTGGGAATAAATTGTTGTTGTTCTTGCTGGAAAGCAATCTCAAATCAGGGAAGCAAAATCCTTAAGGAGTTAGCATAGAGAGCATAAATGCTAACAAAATCGCTATTAAAGCTCACCTTGGGGCCCTCCAAGAAAGCCTCTGTCCTAGGTTGAGAGCGCCCGATGTCAGCATCTGTCAATGGGAAGCTGAGCGGTCTTCCGTTAACATGAGAGGGGGAGGAGTGTGCCAGCTTGGGGGAATGGTTGGACCCAGTAGCGGTCCTGTGGGGGTCCACCAAAGGGTTCTCTTTAGGGCACCAGGCATCAGTGGTTAGCACCGGGTCTGAGAGCACAGTGCCACTGGGGGTGGGGAGCCAGGAAACGCGGCCTTCTGGTGGGATGGGCGGAGGGCGCTCAGGAGGTGGTGGGGGCGGAGGGTCCCTCTGGGGGGGCGGAGGTGCGGGTAGAGGTTTGTTTTGCTTTCGGTCCATCCCTGGAGAGGACTGTGGAAGGCAGACATTACATAAAAAGTTATGAAGCAGGTTGACTTCAATCGATCCCAATCAATGATCTGTATTTTCTACACCCTTCTTAATGACAGTGGTTGCAAATTGCTTTATAGACACCTGGCTTGAATTGGAAACGACACGCAATACACATGCAAAAACCCAGTAGCTCGTAAAAAGTTCCCGAAAAGGCTTGAGGAAGAATCGAGGAAGAAATCTAGAGAGGAACCTGTATCAGGTAGAGTAAATTTGTCCATTAACCATACAGAGAAGTACCAACCACCATGGTGAAACACTTCCACACCCTTGAACCTACCTTTGGTGAGCCGGAGGGGCTCGCGGAGGGGGATCGTGTGACACCTTTTTGGATGAGGTCCAGGCGTGGAGGGACAGGGGGCAGGCTAAGGTGCTGGATGCCCTGAGGCTCTGTGTGAGCTTTCCTCCTCTGGGCCACAGGGGACGAGTTTGGTGAGATAACGGGCGAGTTTGGCCAGTCAGCACACTGCTGATAAATGTGAAAAACATATATACACATGCAAATAATGTTCACAGTGCCTTCGGAAAGTATTCAGACCTTGTCACTTTCTCATATAGACCAAATGCGTGACAAATGAATAAATATGCCATAAATCTACGCCATACTGACAAAGTGAAATTATGTGAAATTAAATCATCTCATGTACTTAAGTATTCACACCCTGTCTTACTACATTACGACTTATAGATTTTTGATTTATAACTCTACCACCTTTGCACTCCTGGGTTTGGGCAGGTTGTCCTATTATTCTTAGTAGATGGTCTTAAGCATTGTTTGGATGGGGTGCGTCGATGAACTGCGATCTTCAGTTCTCCACAAAGATGTTCAATGGCTTTCAAGTCAGTGCTTTGGCTGGGCAACTCATGAACATTCATAGACTCGTCCCAAAGCCAGTTTGTGCTTGTCACCTCCCAGACTAAGGTCCTTCTTGCCGGGGTACTTAGGT
This sequence comes from Novumbra hubbsi, assembly GCA_016801125.1. Lineage (NCBI taxonomy): Eukaryota > Metazoa > Chordata > Actinopteri > Esociformes > Umbridae > Novumbra > Novumbra hubbsi. The sequence goes on from JACXGK010000372.1 coordinate 88,894, forward strand.
TGGCCAGATGGCCAGCTCAAGGAACGATCTTAGTGGTTCCAAACTACCTCCATTCTACAATGAGGGAGAACTTGTTTCTATAATCTCACCCAGTTTAATGCCTACAGGCATTTCTCTGTCATTGCTTTTTCATTGTGGGGCATTGAGCATACATTGTTGGCAGAATTGTTTTTACATTTAATGAGCTATATTTGCATTATAAACATAAAAGCCGTTTTAAATTCAACAGCTTTTTGATTTTCTAAAGTAAAAAACGTCTCTCCTTCTGTCAATGTCACACAACATTACTTTCTTTGCTAGAATTTGGGAACACTAAAGAGGAATTGAGAAAAGTTCACTTTCAAAATAGCATTAAATAGAGCAGTTAAGTGCTGAGGCAGACGTGGACTTCAGGGGATTGGACAACACTTTACTCTGCGGCTAATCAGCTAATTGTAGCATTAGCCTCTCAATCCCCAGAATCCGACTGCCAACCGCAATCGTAGTAGCGTTAAACATTTGTAGTTTCTTCACAAACTGAGAACAGCACCAATAAGGCCCAAAAAGAAAACATATTCCTTATGTACCTTATATGTACCAATTTACAATACTTTAGGTCACAAGCAGTAAATGAGCTTGCAAAGTTGGCTACTTTTACAGAGGTTTGTTACTTTTACAGCGCCACCAAGCGGCAAATCATTAACAGTGCAATTACTTTTAATACTTCTCACTGCAGGAATACATAATTAATATTAGTTTGCCTGAAAATACTGGGAATATTATACAGAGCATGAGGTGTTTCCTCAGCTAATATCTTTTAAGAATTGTATAAAATATTATCTCTGTCATAGCTGGTTACCTGTAGCAGAAACAAAGGGTTTTATGAATTCTTTACAACGGGTGGCCCGATGATGAACTGCAACTGTTTTGCATGACAGATTTCTCTTTCGATTTGTTGCATTTTGCATTGTCGATACGTTGTTGTAATGGAAGTAACAAATCGCCCCAGTCAGTGAGTGCCAGACTAAATTTCCTGAATGATTAAATACCTGACTGATGGCAAATACTGAACTCTACAATCATTGAACAAAACGCGTGAACAGTACTGTTAAAGGGGCTGCAAAAAACTGTTTTAGTCAACCATGTCAAGACATTATTGTTCTTACGTCATAAACGTTCATAATGCAATAGGAATCATATAGGCAACCCTGCCAAATGCTATACAGAATCATATTGAAAGTATAAAGTAAATGGTGAAAAGTACCTTCCGGATGGAGGCCAGTCCGTTCATGACCAGGCAGTCCTCTCTGTCCTCGTCTAGATCGTCCAGGTCCAGCATGGGCGAGCTGAAGTGATCCAGGAAGAAGCACTTGGCCCCTGTGTTTCGCGGGTCAAAAGGGTCCACGATGATAGGCTCTGTACCTTTGATTTCGCACCGGCAGAAAGGGCAACCCTGTCCGTCTGACTCCTGGAGAGACCAACCATCTAGTTTCAGCACATTTGCAGAAATACAGTCACACAATAAAATAAATGAAGGTGCCCTCTTTCTTTAGGAATCAAATCTCATTTCCAGAGCCTTAAAGCTAAACCTAAACCCATTAAACTTACCCCTAATCCTAATTCTAAGATAACTTTCACATGCCACCTAACCCCTGAACGTAGACTTTCTCCCATTCTGCTTGTGGTGGGCATGTTCCCAGCCAGGTTAGTAAAAGGTAAACCCGCCCAGCCGCTGTCCCGTTCACAATACATGATGCACTATTTTGGGAGACACAAGGAAGCACTTCTGCCATGGGATCTAACGTAAGAGTGGCAATGGCAGCCAGCTGGGACACATGGATTCATTCAACACAACCTGCAGGCCTTGGTAAGACATTTCTTGTTTTCCCCAATAGGAAAGAGATCTGGAGCACAGCAATCCCATGCACACAAGCACATAAGCCATTCTGACAATCTTACAAGCCTTCGAGTCCAGAATACAGATTACACCAGGCAGGCAGAAGAAAGGACCCGGCGGGGAACAAAATAAAGAAATAAAAAGGCCTCATCTTTCACGATGAGGTTTTCCTCCCTTTAAACTACCGAATCAAAGGGAGGCGATATTTACAAGAACAAAAGACAGAGTACAGCATCCATCTGGTCGGGGGACTTGCGAAAGGCATCAAAGGCATTTCTGGAAACCTAATCCTAATTAGAGTGGGAGGCCACTCCGGCTCGCTGACATTCCCCCCTGTCCTTAAAAACGTCCCCCCTGTGCGCTCATCCACCCACGGAAACAAGAACCAGTGACTGTAGCCAGTTGACATTCAAGGTGTTGGTCACAGGTCTGATATCCAATGTGATCAATACGAAGAGTAAAGTTGTCGGACAACTTTTTCTACAGTAAAAAAATAAATAAAACAGAAAACACCCAGATCAGTTCGGAAAAGAGGAGGGAAAAACAAACTAATAACAAATTGATGGGAATTAAGGGTAAAACATGACTTCATCAAGAATATTTCAGTATTGGCAGATGTTTTCCATCTGTTTTCGAATAAGAAGCTGTTATACAAGTCCTAGTTGAGTAAGATAATGTGACGAGGGAACACCCTCATTCTTGACTCAACTGGAACATATCTGGGGTTGTAAGTCATCCAAAAGCAAGAACGGAGGTTCCCTCCGTGACTCACACAGCCCACATGTGACATCACTGCAGAGACACGCACATGAAACGTAACTGGGCCTGCTTTAGATGGAACGGAAGGATTCACTGGTAAAAGTGTAGACATATCAAATGAAAGGGACAGACTTAGTCACAAACGTTAACCCATAACCAACTACACGTCAAGGAGCGGGGAGCCAACCCTCTAGCCGACTCAGCTGTGGAGTTATGACTGTGAAACTGAAACAGACCAAATTTAGACATTGCACATATTCCATTACCAAGTTCAGATTTTTATAGTATGCATACTAGATACATTGCTTGTCTGCTGGTGACATATATCCATAGTTATTTGAGAACCAGTTTCTGTATGAAAACACTTTTCACAGCATGAATAATGAACGCACTGAATCCACGAGTGATATAAAACTTTTACCAGCACCCAAAAGGTGCCTCTTGTAAGAAAATGAGTGAGCGGGCTTCTGACGAAAAAAGGTGAACAAAAATCCAAGATGTGCCCGGGAACCTTTGGGAGATGGTGTATCGGTAATGTAGACGTCCTAAGGACGTCCTCTGTTTGCTGGGCAGACACTGGTGCCCTGGTATCTGTTCACTTGGGAAAAGCAGCGCAAATCTCCCACAACTGGAGGAGGGCAATGGTGGCTCTGGTCCAATCACTAATGACTCAAAAGGACAGCAATTACATACATACAAACATCCCAGGCCAAACAACAAGACAGACAGACTGAACAGACAGTTTTGCTTTCTCTGCAGACGTACCACCAACTCAAGGGCCAATAACATTAACTGTCGCCGGCATAGAGTCTACTGGTAAGAAAACATTAACAGTGGAAACAGAAATACCTTGTTTGTACCATTTACTCAAATAGACAAATAAGACACAGGATGTTTGGTTTTCGATACACTTGCAATCGTCTTACATTCAAAGCCAAGAATGGAGCTGATGGTTTAACAGGATCTGTGGTATAAACCGGAGTCATGTTTCTTCGTTGCTCATTACAACGCAGAAAACTAAAAACCATGGAATATGTAGTCCATTTGGATATGCTGAATAACGCTGAGTGTCTAGTGATAAATGGTGAGGATCTGACAGTTGCATGGTGGTCCAGGCCAGGGCTTCAGTATCGCATGTCTCAGGCAAGGCAAGTAGAGAGGGCTTCATTCGAGCATGCTACCGTTAGAAGCTAGCAAATTGCTAGCTGGTTGCTAACTGGTTGAGGTATTCATCATTTCCACTAAAATATCTATCAACCATACAAAAAGTCCCCTTCGTAATAATATTGTAAATAACAATTGACATTTCCTGTTGCTGCAGGGTGTCAATGACGATGCGACATTCCCACAATACCACATCCTTACCCATACGCTTAGCGCTGGATTATGCACCGGCCTCTTGAGAGAATGTGTGAAATATTTTCTCTGTAACCCATGCATCCATTCCCCCACCCCCCATTTCTGTCATGCTATTAGCCATTCATCTTCTAGTCTAAATTCTCTGGTTGGTTACCTGCCATGCAGTCAGGCAGGAGGTGCACATGAGGTGTCCACAAGGTTCGATCTTCACATCCTTGTCATTCTCCGCGCAGATTTTACACAGCTGGAAGGTGGAGCCCATCTCGCAGTAGAGCTCATACTGCTCCTGTAGGACCACGTACGCTGGGGTCAGTTAAAAGGCTGCACACGGAACCCACACACACACACGTAACTACACAGGGTCTCACACACACTCACTGACCTGCGTGACTTTAATGTGATCATGGGGAGTGGGTTCACACAAGTCCGTGAGGTCGGGGTTGTAGCTGCGTCCGTCGGGAAACAGATAACTGAGGAGGGGAGGGAGAAGGATTAGATATGGCAGCATCCTTCAAAGACGACGAGGGAAAACACAAACAAGGAATGACACAGAAAGGAAACAAACCAAATTCATTTAAAACGACCATATTCACTGTCAAACACCCGCATAAACCCATGGCATGGGAAACGAGGAACAACACGGCACCCGGGTTACAGATGACACATTTTGGGGAAACCAAACGTTTTAAAACGGATTTAAAAAGGCACGTTTGCATAATTCTACGCACTGTGCTCCCTACTTTAAGTCACTCTGAATTACATCATCTTTGATATGACGTGTCTGTACAGTGAAATTCCTGTGTTGCCATTTCCTAGATGCTGTTTTAATTGCCTGTTCGTCCTGGTTCTGTAGTCCTGTACCGCCTGCCAGGAAGAGGCACGGTGAGCAGGCAGCGGCTTGGGTGGCTGACATCTCTAATTACCTTCATTCCTTCAACACGTAGTGGTGTAAATCTCTTGAAAGGCAGGCAGCGTGCCCCCTATGGTTCAATCGCCTGAGCGTACGACCCCCTGAAGAGCCCCATAATCCCCTCAAACTACATTAAAGTACCCAAACACGGTTACCCTAAAGCACACAAACGAAAACAACTAACCAGAGCAAAGCAAAAATTCACAACTGAACATAAAACTACCTGAAAGTACCCCAAAAACATTTCACCAAATGAACCCAAAAGAATACCAAACTACCCAAGTGCACCATACAGATACACAAAAGTAACTTAACAGTGACCGAGACCTAAAAGTGCAAATGAAATAAGAATCAGAACAACCAAAAAGTACTCTAATAGCAAACTTACAGTAACTAATACCCAAATAATGAACTAAAACAAAACATGAAAGAACCCACAAAGACAGAATATTACACAAAGTTTACGGAGTTTGTGCAATTTAAATGTAGCAAACCCTCAATCAATAATTTAAAATCAACCATTGGAATACATTGTTGTAAAGGATTTAAAGAATACACACTCTGATGTTTATCATGTCCAGTGTCAACCATAACCGAGAGTGCCGAAATCCGGCAAACTACTAGGAGCCTGGATGGTGCAGTTACAATTTACGGCCTCTACAAAATTCCAAGCAGTGTTCAGTTTTCCGAAGTCCAAAATCTTTTTCTTGGTCTTATATATTTTGTTGGATAGGTTGTGTTTATTAACCCCTCCTCTAGGGCGGAAACCCTTTTGCTTGATGCCATATCAAACAACAGACAAGTTGTTGAACCAAGGCTGCCCCACGATGTTGCCATTTGGTAGATAATTTGTTTTCGGCAATTTATCAAATGGTGACAGCTCTCTAATGACACTATAAAGATTGTAATTGCAATGCACTTCAAATTAAGTGCTACCTCAAAATGGAGTCCCTATGATCCGAATGCTTCTTTCGCCGGTCAGACATAGAGCCCTGAGCCTAATGTGCTTTCATGCATAAGTGTATTTTAGGCCGCCTCCAATAAAACATTTGCAGAGGAGGGGCCACCTTTGCTCTTCTCCCAATTGTGCACTGAACTGAAACCACTCAAGTGTGTGGAGAGAGGTCAAAAAACACAGAGGCACTCAGCCCTTGTCGGCTGGGCGGAGCAGTCAAGGCAGAGAGGAACTAAGAAAGTGAGGCAATGGCTGCATCCCCAAAATACTCAATTGACATTAGTTTTACCGCACCTAAATCCCATGCCACACTTTCCTCTTTGCACTAACCCATAACATACATCTCTGAAAAACTTAATCCAAAAAGTTTTTTCAGGGGTAACAAACATAGTAAAAAAAACAACAACCTAACTGCAGTTCCACTGGCTTCACAATTCTAGACAATGTGTGACCAAACTAGGCCAGGACCTCAACATCCGGCTTCTTCAACCATGGGATAATCTGAGAACAGCCTCCCAGACAGATGATGAAACTATGGGATTGCACAACCAAACAATTTATTTGTAAAATATATTTTTTCCTAGGCATATTGTGCTGTAAGGGATATGAAAAGTGTTTGGTTGAAAAAGCGTTGGCTTGTATCGACACTGCAGCAGTACATGTACCGCTGGACCAACAGTTTCTACGCAAACTGGCAGACACTTCGACAGCCACTGGTAAACTAAGGAAGTTTGCAGTTCAAAGATGAACCTCGTTTTTAAATGCACAGGAAAGTAACTTGCTGCATGTTGCGTTTATATTTCTGTTTAGTACACATAATGTGTTAATGCCACTTTTTGAAGAGGTCAGGGTGGAAGCTATATCCTCTCATAACTATCCAAACTGCATGTTAGGGGTACGACAATGAGTCACACAGTCTAGGATCTCTGAGCACTGGGCACAAAACCTTTAGCACTTGACAGAGGAAGTTATACATCTGGACATAATATGTTCATGATGTAGAAATGCCATTACTCTATTTGGACAAATGTATTGGGCCACAAGTCTTAATAATGTAATTCAGGTGTTTCATTCAGTCCCATTGCCACAGGTGTATAAAATCAAACACAGAGCCATGAAGTCTGCCTTTGCAAACATGTAAGAGCTCGCTGAATTGAGTATGGTACTGTAATAGGATGCCACCGTGCAGTCACTGAAATTTCATTCCACCTAGATATTTCACCATCAACTCTAATAGGTATTATTGCAAAGTGTTTAGGAACTATTGCAACTCAGTGGTGGACCACAAAGTGACAGACCACGTAAAGTTACAAAGCAGGGTCAACAAGTGCTGAGGTGCATAATGTGTAAAAGTCGCCAACACTCTGCTGACTCAATAACTGCAGAGTTCCAAACCTCCTCTGAAAATAACATCAGCGCTAAAACGGTGTGTCGTGAGCTTCATGGCATGGGTTTCCATTGTTGAGTCTGGGTTTGGTGAATGCCATAAGAAAGTTTCCTGCCTGACTGCATTGTGCCAACTGTAAAGTATGTTGTAGGAGGGATAATGCTATGGGGTTGTTTTTCTGGGGTTCCACTGAAAGCAAATGTTAATGCCTCAGATTACCAAAACATTTTGGAATATGCTATGCTTCCAATTTAGTGGGAATGATTTGGAGAAGGCCCTTTTCTCGTCCAGCATGACTGTGCCCCAGTACAAAATGCAGGGCCCATAAAGGCATGGTTGGATGAGTTTGGTGTGGAATAACTTGACTGGCCCGCACAGAGTCCTGACTTCTACCCTATTGAACACCTTTGGGATGCCGGGCAATCTCGTCCAACATCAGTGCGGTATTTTACCTAAAAAATACCTCTTGCATTTTTTAAGAAGAATGTCCACATTCTTTTTTACTTTGTAGTTGCCTAAATGATAAGCGGAAATAATGAAAAGCTCCACCCCTTAATTTTTTTATTTTACAAGCAAGTGTAGACAAAAAATGTTCCCTGGCCTTTCAACATTTGAAAGATGCTAACATTTACAAAGTCATGATTAGTACAAAGCATCATAACCAATGCAATTCGTTATTTCACACACAGTGTTGTTTAAAACCAGATCCACTGCTCCATTTATGTTTATGTACTGTCTGTTGCCAAGAGAAGAAAATTTCACAATGCTTCATAAAGACAATAAAGCTCTAAGCCAAGCAGACAAACAAAGCCTGTCTCAAAGACAAGACACATGTCTTGATGGGGATCAGACAGGAATATTGAGCTTAACAGTAAGACACTGCTACTCTTCCAACAGACAAAATACTGCACATCTGCCATTCAAGACATTGCTCTAATTCATCAGGAGCAGCCTTTCATATCAGATGTTTTCATTTTTTAAGACGACTGTTAAACCATGTGGGGAGCGCTCAATGAGTAAGTGGCAGAAACCCAACCACTAGGACTGCATGACAAGTGCTTATAATGGTTGTCTCTGTGAAACTGAATTGTGTGCATAGTTAAAACCTATAACTATACATTTATAAAGCAAACCTGTAAATCATTAACTTGGAGTTAGATGAACCACAGTTCTGTCGTCTGTGGAAAGGCATAAGGATAGATAAGGAGGCAGCAGATTTTACAGAAAAAAGCACAAAGAATAATTTTAGGATGGAAATATAATCCTGCTGTCTAGGCAGACACAATGTTTGTCATCAAGACAATTGAAGACAAAATTTCGCTTTCACAATATACACCATTTCAAATTTATATAGGTATATTTAGAAGAAAAAAAAAAACATTTGGATTCAGAGCAATAAAACCAAAATAATGATTATATCTGAGCAAACAAAAAAGTTTCAGTATTTAGAGGTAGTCAAATCAGTTGGTACACCTCCACAAAAAAATGTATACCCAATTGTCTTTGAAATAATAACTGACTTAAAGTAATTGGCATCAACCATTGTGTATTCTATATTCAATAGAAAACAGACTTTTCTTTCAATGACATTGACAAAAATTATGGGACCCTTACCCTAACATTTTGTTGCACAACCTATCACTGCAATCTGTAGCTCTCAATGAGACTTCTGCACCTTTTAACAGGTATTTTGGCCCCCTCTTCCGGAACAAACTGCTCCAGCTGTTTCAAGTTTGATGGGTGCCTTCTCCAAACTGTTTCAGCTCTTTCCATCGCTAGGTTTTAGATCAGGACTCATAGAAGGCCACTTCAGAATAATCCAATGTTTTGGTTTTATCCATTCTTGGGTGCTTTTAGCTGTGTGTTTTGGGTCATTATCCTTTTGGAGGACCAATAACCTGCGACTGAGACAGGGCTTTCTGACACTGACCTGTACAGTTAGCTTGAGAATGCCTTGATAGTCAAGAGATTTCATTGTGATTTCATTGCACATTTTAGCAAATTACAATCTGGATTTTTTATATTTTTCCTTCTAAAGTAGAGTCTTATTCCATGGAGCGCACTGCTATCTAAAAGTGACGTACAGTTAGGTCCATACATAATTGGACAGAGGCACAATTTTTGTTTTTGTCAGGTATTAACCAAAACATATTCAACCTATAGTTATATAATGGATATGGCAAATCAATCAGAGAGATAGCAGATAACATTAGGAGTGGCCAAATCAATAGTTTGGTACATTCTCAGAAAATCGCCGAGTAAATCACCTGATCTCTACCCAATTGAGCATGCTTTTTACTTGCTGAAAGCAAAGTTATAGGCAGAAAGACCCACGAACACACAACAACAGTGTTTCACGCTGGAGTCTACTGTGCTTCTGAAAACGTTCAACCCTTTAGCTATCCTTTACTTTTTCCCTATACTTCATGGCTTGGTTCTTGATGACATGCACTATGAATGTGGAAACTTATTTAGAAAGGTATGTGTCTCTCAAAATCATGACCAATCAATTGAAATTGCAACAGGTGGACAATAAATTCTAGAGACAACAAGGATGATCAGAGGACACAGAATGCATTTGAATTTAACTCAATTTGAAGCTTCTAGACAAAGGGTCTAAATATTTATGTACAGGAGATTCTGGAGACTTTCTTGGCAAAAAATTCTAAAAACATGTTTTTGCCTTGTAATTATGGGATGTAGTATATAGGTATACAGGCATTTTATATAAACTTAAAACTATACAAGAATGTGGAGAAAGTGAAGGGGACTGAAAACTTCCCGGAAAAGAATACTTTTTATTTTTAATGAAAATGATCATCTTCATTTAAATGTTTCTGTCCTTAAGTCTGAAAGATTTAGTCCAACGAGCACCAAACAAGATCCTATTGAAAAAAATCTATGCCAATGACTTTTTTTAATAATTTTTTACTTACAAGCCTTCCCTGCAGCCGTCGATGAGAGCCTGGAAGAGGGGCTTGTTGTGGGGTATGGTCTGCAAGATGTTGCCGTCATTGGTGACATAGCCGATGGCCCATTGGCCCAGTCGCGTGCAGCTCAACCTAAAGATGTAGCTAAAAAAAAGAAGAGAAGCAAAATAATAGTTGAGACAAAAAAAAACAATCGGGGAAACATGTGCCCTCCTACTAGTATATTCTGAATAGCAGACGATCAGTCCTTCTTCCAACCCTGACAGAATAAAATACAGCTGGACATAACATTAACGTTTTCAATATAAAAAACAATAATCAGCTTGTTTGGAAAAGTAGCCTGGGTTACCATCTTATTCTCACCAGTCACATTATCAATCCACTTTATCGCGCAATCATTTTTAATGAGCCAGAAAAAAAGAAATAGGCCCACAGTGCATCTAGTGTTCTTCATTGTCACAACGGCTGTACACACATTAACCTTCCCCTTAATTCGTATTTGAGCCAATCGAAGTATTAAAATTATGTTATAGTTTTTACATAAACTAAAAGTCAAATGTCTGGACACACCGAATCATTCAAGGGTATATCTTCATTTTTACGATTTCCAAGTTTTACAATGAAAGAAGTGAAGACAACAAAACTATAAAACAAAACATTGTAACTTTATGATCTGAAGGTCAGTCAACGCGGACAGACAAAGCAACAAAGGGTAATTTGAACAAAGAGACTGACGCTGCTGCATCCGATGACTTGGCCTACACAATAACCCAATCTTGACCCATTTGCGATGGTTTGGGATGAGTTAGACTGAAGAGTGATGGAATATCAGCCAACAAGTGCTCAGCATATGTGGGAGTCGGTTGTTGTTCAAACAGCCTTGAATGAGTGAGTTCCAACATATGCTGGCGACCACGTTTGTGCAGAGTGTGCAAAGCTGTCATGAAGGCAAAAGGTGACTACTTCGAACAATTGACTATTAATTCCACCATTTTCTTTCGCATTTGTGGACAAATGTTAAGGTGACTAACATGGGCGTCTGCTCCAGCAGATGTTATCAACAATTATTTGGGCTAATTTGTCAACATGCTTTCATATTTTTGTCATCTGGTAAGTGTCAAGCGCTTTTTGTTTCCCAGCTCTGCTTGTGGTTGTTTATGGAAATGATAGAGCAACACTGTTACTGTTGCGTTGAAACTGTGCATGTTGAACTTGATAAAAGATGCTTGCAATGGGAAGTAATACGTTTGAAAATGTGTTTCGTATTGTCATGTCTTGGGAGTATTTACAGGATAATTACTTCCAGTAAATAAAATGAAATGCTGTCTTTCTTTGCTGTTCATTAAGTCATCTTTTCTGAAGGTCTGGTAGGTGTGGCATAGCCTACATGGAGTGTATATTGTCACTGTTGTGGTGAGTACTATAGCTTGGTTATTGCACACTGTTGGTGTAGCAGTCATCACATCATGCTGAGCTGGTAGGATACCATTGTCTTGCTGCCCAAAGCAAAGAGTATGTAAGCAAAGTTAAATGGTCTGTACTTCCACTCATCACACACAGAGCGCTCCTATCTCGTTGTGCAAAATTCCTTTACCCACTCAGCATGTGATCAGTGCTAAGTACTGGCTAAAAACATATTGCATGTGACTGGCAAAGAAATATCAACCAGAAGCATTCAGATCATCAAAGGACAATTTTAATGTATCCGACATAAACGTACAGAAACTTTTGCTGTCCACCAGAACAATCAACACAATGGAGAAGTTGTTCTTGTAGTTGTATAATGTAAATCCAGCCCGGGTGGGCAAGGGGGTGGGGGGATTCCTCGAATTGTAATTACCCCCACACGGAAGAGATAAGACAGGCTCTTGTAAATTTCCACTGTGAATATAAAACCATGGTATACTCATTAGCAGCAGATCTATACAAACTCATCATTCAACATATAACTTGCACGTTTTCATCATAATACTGTCCTGAATGTTCATTGTCAGGTTACTGTCCAACACAGCATGCGAGATTTGGTCAAAAGTTTTTCCTAAGGCTTAAAAATAGTATTCCATCTCAGAGGATGGCCACTAATTGTTAGCAAAACTATGTCATAATTTTGACGATATTGGATTTTTTTGACATATTATAACTTTAACTAGTTATTATTGATGGGAGTACACAGAATGTTAGCTACAGTCACCAATGTTAGCATTGCAAGCTATTCGTGATTAACTTATGACAACACTGCCATGAATCAAGGTACATTATTGAAATGTCCATTTGAATGCAATTCCAGCTCATCGGCATGTTGCTATTAGCTTACCTGTTTAAGAAGTGCAGTATCATCATCAGTTGTTCTCCCATGAGATGCAATCCCTGGAGGCTGTATTCTTCATTTGGATTGGTGGAATGATCCACTCTGTCAATATGTCTGTTTTAATCAAACTGTTTAAATTTGATTTCTCTTTTAATGTCCTTACTATCTTTTGTAAAGCACATGGAATTGCTTCTATATATAAATTGTGCTATAGAAAAAACTTGATTGATTGAATATGTGGAACTTTTCTGGAAAAAATCTGCCAAATATTGAAATGTCCTATTGAATGTGTGTCCACCTCATGGGCACATTCAGCATGTTGTTGCCTTATCCATGGTTTAACCTAAATTCTGCGTTTTTATAATTTACTTCCTCCTAAATAAGTGTATCCAAATCTTGGTCCTGGGCTGCCCATTTTTGTTTTCGGCCCTAGCAATCACACCCGTAATTCAAACGCTTCCCTTTTACTCACACACTTGATGTTGAGTAAAAGCGAATCAACTAATGTAATCAACTAATGTAATCAACTAATTATCAACCAAGCCATGCCCACCTTGTGGTCCCCAGTACCAGGATTGGGAAACACTGTTTTAAATCGGAATAAAGCCTACTGCACATAATGCAAGAAGTATCTGTACATTTACATTCATATCGCTTTTAGAGGGTTATAGTCCTTTTGAGGTGATACAAGTAAGTAAATGTGTTCACGTCAAATAGGGCCTCACATTACCTTTTCACAACAGATCTCATCAGATGCATCAGCTACCTGCTAGCACCAGCTTTTGCCAGCATGTCATTCAACATTCAACCTGCCCACAACCAACCTGCTATTCACCACTAAAATATTTTCAGACCCTAATACTGCGAGTTGAATCATCTCGTGCAACACTAATCTTTAGTTTATTTCAGTTGCATATTTGCCTTCAGTCTCAAGCACATCAAATGAAATCCATGCTCGATTAGATTCAGGTTGGGTGACTGACTTGGCCAGTCAAGAACATTCCAAATACTACTGGCCCTGAAAATCTTGCTTTAGCATTATGTTAGGGGTCATTGTCCGACTGAAGCATTAAATGCTGTCTAACGCTGTCACATTTTGTCTTGAGGTGATAGAAGTAGCTACTCATTACCAAAATGTCAGCTTTAACACAAGTGAGTTTGTGAAATTTCGGACCTACTAGATTTGGCCCAGTGAACCATCAGTGCTATAATTGTGGAGTGGAAACGTCTAGGAACAGCAACAGCCTCACAAAACGGGTGTCCATGGCCGAACATGCCCAATGCCCAGCGTCGGAAGTGGCCTGCACAAGACATAAGAAGCCTAACCCGATTGAACCCCTTTAGGATTAATTGGAATGGCGATTGCAAGCCAGACTTTCTCGTCCAACATGAGCGCCTGACCTCACAAATGCTCTTTTGGTTAAATGAGCACAAATTCCCAAAGACACTACAAAGATTTTGTAGAAAGCCTTCTAGAATATAGGCGGGTGTTATAGCTGTCTATTAATGCCCATGATTTTGGAATGTTCATTTCTATGGAGATCCTTAATATGATAAATGGATTCTTTATAAAACCATTTACAGACGTTTCTTGAAATAACCCTTTATAGAGGGTTTTAATTACCACCATTTATAGAGGTTTCTAGTAGACACATACAAAGACGCTTCTTAATGGCTACACGTTCTAACCGCGTTAACACCAAAGAAGGTTCCCCTATATAGAAAAACTGAAGAAGCCTACTATATACTCTTCTACTTAGCACCTTTCTATTCTAAGATTGAAGTCTCCCACACCTCAGACAGTCTAATGGGAAATTGTGTTGATTCCAAACCTACCCAAGACTTGTTACAGTATCCCCTCAGCTGCCTATCATACTCAGTGTTCCATATTTCACACCGCGTGGTGTGACTACACTCTGGGATGAGCCCCTACATGCTCCTACCTCATCCTGTTCCGCACTGGCAGACAGACACACACATATACCCGCAAACAGCTGTGTATGCAGCGTTCAGGAGATCGGTATGTGCAGGCCATGATTCACAACCTATCCAGACCGACCACCCACTGTCCCTCCCACCATGTCCTTCCCGATACCACGGCTGTATGGACACACACGCACACACACTGTATGTGTCCCTTCGGCACAGGAGGAGCTCTGCCATTTGCCTTGTCGGTTTCCTAGTCCCAACATCAAACTATGATGAACAGGCCTTAATGATACAGCCTGTTTCCCCTCCTGGCTCTTATAATCACAGCTCAGTACCGCACAATAGTGTTGTTGTTATCAGCTAGCTTGATCTACATTTCTCCCTGCAATTGCACTGGAACCACCAATCAAGTGAAACAATGCAACCAGTTTAATTTAGTTAAGTCAACAGAACATCGGGCCTACTTTTTTTCTTGGAATTTCAAAACAAAATGTTTTGTCATTTCACAGACACTTATCAAGAACAACTTGCAACATTTTGTACCAGCCTTACCTTCCCGGCAGGGCAAGCATCCTCAAACCATATCAAATGATGTTGAATGATTGATAGGACAATCATTATTAAAATTATTGCTCACATACAATAAACATAAAGCAGTTTACAACTTGAGTTGCCCACCTGTTTAGCCAAGTCAAGTTCATTTAATATACGCACAGAATCGGCAAACTCTAGATTAAGGCAGTCCTAGTTCTTTTTTCCTTTTGTCAAACATGTTTACTGACTACTGAAGTACCCTTAGAGTAAATGGAGAAGCACCTAAAAAATCCATCACCCCAGGAAGAGCCGCCACAGCAGGTGGAATAGCTAATATATGGGGATCCTAATTAGAGGGTTCCTTAGAACAACACACTCCTTCCGGCAGAATGTACTCACCTGCCCGGCTTGTTGATGTACTTCTGTAGACGGGCCTTGACCTCGTCGTAGGTCAGGAAGGCCATATAGCCAGGGTGAGTCACAGCAAGGAAGTTCCAGTTTCTCAGGATGGAGCCCCATGGCTGATAGAAGAGGGGAATGAGAGGAGACACACTGTATTATGCCAATAATATAACACACCGCATCCAGAAGCCCACAGATGTGCAGATGCACTCAAATTACACATCATTACATGTATCATTTAAATAGCACACAGGACATGAGATGGGAGCATTTAGTTGCTTATCCCAGATGACACACACACACCTTTGCTTCACATTACAAGACAAGGAGACCTCACATTTAATCCTATCTTCCATACAGTGTCCTAAACCAGGGTCATTTCTACCGAGCCTGCATCTGATCAGAACAGCAAGTGCCCAATTTCATGGGTGGATGGGGTCCAATCATTAATAATGTTGCACAGAGAAATGGCACTGCAAGCTTTTCTAAAAGAGAATAAGAACCCAATCCTTTATTATACGATCAAACTACCCGTCCAGGAAGGATGAAAAGTCTTTGCAACATTGTCAGTATGTCCAAAATAGTACTGGTAAGGTTTCACAATTTCACAATAGTGCTACAATTGTTGGTAATAATGAAAGAAGAGGGTTAGAACAGCCTGTCATTTCAGCGGGTAACTTTGATTTCACTTAGGGGAGCCAATTGACGGGTCCTTCATTGCGGATGCGAAAACCTTTCCAACTCCATGTAGCCAATAATGACATTTAACCAAAATGGTACAGGACATAAGATGAAACAATGAGTTCTAGAATGCAATCTTAAAAATCCATTCTGTCTCTGCGGTGATGTGTCAAATGGCAGTTGTGTTGTAATCATTATGTTGGCCAGGTAAATAAACATGGAATGACTCTTTCCGACACTTTACTCTTCAGATCCAGTTCACTGTGAAACAGGATTTGAGCCTGTCTTTCTTCTCAGTGGGGGTCACATAATGGGTAGTTAGTGTGTCAGCTGCCAAACTGGCCCCCACAGCTCAGCCCCATGATTCCCTGCAAGTGAATGAGCTGAACCAGGTTCAACAGAGATGGTGGTGGGAGGGGCTTGGTCGCCTGAGCCATCATATGACTCGCTCGTTAGAAAATCAGTTTAAGCCAATGCTATGACTGAAAATAAAAAGTATTGTTAATTTACCAAGTAAGGTGACTGAGAACACATTCTCATTAATAGTGATGACCTGGGAGCGATCTTAGTTTCCTTGGCCCAATGGTAGAACCATACGTACACTATTGTCACATTTATTAAGATGAATAATCAATTGTTTTCACTGACATGGGTTATCATTTTATGACTTAGAGCTATACCCATTGGCATTATGCATTAAGAAATGGGTCGGGGAAGTTTTCCTGTAAATGAACAAACACCCACGTTCTCAGGGGTGAACCCTGGTTTCAGTTTTCATCATAATCAAACCGCAATGACAGACAGTTTCCGGCATTTTGATAACCTGGGGAAGAAAGGTGCTGGCAAATTCTTTAGAATTCTGTTCAAATAGGAGAAAAAAAGGAGAAAATAAACAACATATGTACCTGGAACAGCCTGGTGAAGATGTCGAACTCAAAGACAGAGATGTAGTCGTTGCAGGTGAGGTCAATGGTGGACTTAAGGGCCATGGCTTCCAAGCCTGAGCTGATGGGATGCATTTCATGAAGGCACTGTCGAAACACTTTCCATGGCACGATGGTCCTGGAGAGCACAACCAGACCACAAACCAAAAGTCAGTGGAGCTGAACAACTGACTTAAGTCACAAAGTAACCCATCATCTGTAGGACAACACAATGCCGTTTTTTTATGGCGTGCACAAATAAATCCAGAAAAGAACACTTAAACACATTCTAACATATGTGGTAGAACAGTACTTGCATCCATAGCATAATACATATTTTTATTTCTCCAGTCCAGCCTTTGTTGTCCTTAAGTAGTTGGAAGTTTCATAAAATATAGATATGAGGTCATCTTAAAACTGCATTCTGAACTTAACTGTCTTTAAGAAAAACTTTATGGAAAAACAACCAGCAACTTAGCCCTTTCAATATCAGCTGGGAACAGATCATGAGGAACCAACACACTGAGGTAAAGCTCCTCAAACGTTCTATGAGGCAGACAGAATGGTGTACATCCTGTCAGAAGACAATTACTCTGGGTATAGCCGTAGTGAGCATGAAAATTTTTTTCTTCACAAAAAACCCTCTAAAAACCACACAGGAAGTCAAGCATTAATTTTATCAGAAAGAAGATAGTTATGCTCTATCCTACATTTGTCATTCAATCTTCAATTTTGTTTTAATAGAACTTCAACGGCAGGTCGAAACTAGACAATGCAGGAATCTCACATACAGTTCTAAACCCCAACTCCCACGTCACCCATCCTCCAACAAAATAAACAAAATGAACCAAACAAAAATGTTATACTAAAAAGTAGTTGGACTAAAAAAATCACCCACGTGAGAGAAGATAACAATATATGTATATACATATATTTAAACCATGCTTCTTGACTTGGCAAAACAAAAATAACAATCCAGGAGTTCAGATAAAGATAGGAGTAGCTCATTGTGCAGGTCATGACAGAACGATCTGGATGTTTAAGGAGTCAAACTACTTTGGCGCACTCCCAAATGCCCACTGGAGGTAGGATTTTTACTTTGTATGGTTGCCTGAAGGTGAACCACAAATGTATCACTCATAAGGTAAAATAAAAACATAGTTTCAACAAGCGGATCGGCATCGCAGTTGTAAACTAAAATTTTGTAATAAAAATGTTTTTATCTAAAGATATAAAAACGTTTTTTCCTGTGAGAGGTGAGTCCGATAATGGGCTACAACCCAGTAAATAAAGCATTATAGCAGTGTGAATCCCTGTTACACTTGGTTTTGTGGATAAGATACTGTGGATCATGGACCAACAGCCCTGCTAAATGTGCAGGCAGATAGGCATGCGGTATTTGTTTACTTGTAGGAATATGGAGATTTCTTTAACCCACGAGCATATTGTACATAGCGTTTAGCGTCAAATGGTTCAAAAGAAGCATACCAGGAATATTATGCCAGGTTCTGTGCCCTGTTTCACTGATTCATGTGATTAGCGGCTATTATTAAACAACTTACCTATCGTTGTCTTCCTCTCTTTCTCTATATCTCTCTATTCCTGTGTCTCTAACTCTCTGTTCCTGTGTCTCTATCTCTATGTTCCTGTTTCTCTATCTCTCTGTTCCTTTGTCTCTCTCTTGCTGTGTTCCTGTGTCTCTATCTCTCTGTTCCTGTGTCTCTATCGCTGTATTCCTGTGTCTCTATCTCTCTGTTCCTGTTTCTCTATCTCTCTGTTCCTTTGTCTCTCTCTTGCTGTGTTCCTGTATCTCTATCTCTCGGTTCCTGTGTCTCTATCTATCTGTTCCTGTGTCTCTAAAGCTCTGTTCCTGTTTCTCTATCTCTCTGTTCCTGTGTCTGTCTCTCTGTGTTCCTGTGTCTCTAGCGCTCTGTTCCTGTTTCTCTATCTCCCTGTTCCTGTGTCTCTCTCACTGTGTTCCTGTGTCTCTAACTCCCTGTTCCTGTATCTCTATCTCTCTGTTCCTGTCTCTCTGCACCTGTGTTTCTCTTTCTCTCCATGTTTCTGTCTCTTTCTCTCTTTTTCTGTTACTGTCTCTCTCTGTTCCTTACTCCCTCTCCCAGGCCCTTCCCCAGTCTCTCCCTTGGTATCTCCCCCAGTTTCTCCCCCAGCATTATTAAAATGTCTGATTCAAATGTGCAAACAAATCAATATTAAATAAAAGAACACTGAATGACAATTACAGTAAGAAGAGAATCTTGGATTCAGACACAGGTATTCATAGTATGATAATTTCCAGCTGGTTGTCCCTATGGGGGGAATTACAAATCTTAGGGAATTACAATTTTTCCAGAAAATGCTTAAATCAATAGATTCTTTCATTTCAGATAGTTAATGTTTGATGTGTTAGTCTTGTTTTGTTCTCTCTATTCCTGTCTCCCGATTAATCTCTTTATATTTCTGTCTCTCTCTGCATTTTTGTGTCTGAAAGAGATTGAGTGCGTAGGTGTATGATAGTCTAGCATACCCAGTCTGTACACGATCTTACAAAGCATTGCAATTCAGTACATACAAAAGTGGATCTTTTTCAGGCCAGCAAAAAAGATTTACAGGCTTTTGTTTGTGTTTGAAATATACCATATTTCATTTGATCATTCTAGGTTTGCTTGCAAGGACATAAAGGTAAAGTGAAGCTGACAATTTGAAGAGGTTTTTTACAAATATGCACACACACACACACACGCACACACATGCACACACACGCGTGCATATAGAGTAAACAAGCAGAACCATACCCACACAAGATTTCATTTGACTGTAAGATGGTATGGCTTTGAGGCTGACTACATATCGGTGAAATCACAGGTTTGAAGTCGAAGTCCCTTGTTTTCACTGGTGATTTTGCAAAACAATTGTTTATTTTAAATGGCTATATGCTCTCATTCTCTCATTGCATAGTGGCCTATTGTGTCTAAGTGCAACATGCTGGTCATCACGATTATGTCCGGTTACAAATGCTGTATCGTCGAACTGAAACTGCTGACATAGCTGTAAATGATCCAGTACTTCATGGAAGCGTCCTTAAGGGTTAGGGTTTCACATCGGCAAGACACTCCCACTCCCCCATCACCAACCACCACAATTCCGCGCCAGACTCCTCCTCCCTCGCCATCGCCCAATCTCCCTTCCCTCAAGTCCGTCCAGAAGAGACAAAATGTAACCTGTCTGAACGACTACAGGCCTGTAGCACTCACCTCGGTTATCAGGAAGTACCTGTTGTGCGGGCCAGCCCAATCCACTCACTATATCCCCTAATAGACCAACAACACAAGGCCATATGCAGGAATACTGTTTGTGGAAAGCTCAGCATTCAACACCATTATCCCAGAGATGTAGCACAACAAACACATCCAGCCGAACGTAACGATCCTAATCTGCCAGTAGCAGCGTAGCACTGACTTCCTGACAAACATGACACAGCATGCGAGGCTAGAAAACACCTTTCAGACATTCTATCTCTTTGTTGTTGAACGTACATATCTGTCAAACTACGCACGTCTCATATCTGTTGACTATGTGTCTATGCACCGAGGTAAATGTTACTAGAAATGACACTGTAATCTCGAACGTAAACCTGGATGTGCATTCAATACAACCTCAACACACTTTAAAGCAGGACAGTTTAGACCGATGCCCGACCCTTGACAAACTTACATATAGTGAAATTTATGAAACGAAGCCAGGCGTCAAGCTTTATTTTGCTCTATTCAAGATATTTTACTTTGCCACACCGACTTGTTAGCTTGCTAATGTAGGTAAACAGTCCTCGGTGGACATGAGCAATTTTATAGGTGATAACGGTCAGATTCAGTGTTTGCACAAGCGGCACTTGTGACTGCATTCAAGTTGTACGTGAATTAGTGACTATTTAAACTATTTCCTAATGTCAACATGAGCCAACCATTTCATGATCGGGCCAGGTAAGTGGACTATTCTGTTGATGGTCTGTGAATCTATTGCTGGCAGCACGTATTCACTACAACACAGTCTTGGCATTTGTAAATATGTTGTGGACAAACAATTCTAATGGAACATTCTGTTTGTAAAACCATTGCATTTATTTTGGACTGACTGGTCAAAGAGCTCACAGTGTAGAGAGCCAACCTTAATGCAATTGCTGCAGATTGTGTTCAGGTTTCATCCTCGTATTATATTTGGAATGTAGAATTACATGCACTGTGTTTCCTGCAATTCTACACATTATCAATTGAAGAGGGGTCGAGGGTGGACATTTTATAACTTCTTTCCTGGATTTCCACAATACATTTTAGCAAATATGGGGGGAGACCAATATGTTTACAATGCTGGGTGATTAAACTATACCAATGCCTAATTCCCAGTAAAAAAAAAAAACTATTGAACAAAGACATTTAAGTTTTGTGGCAACCCTAGTAGTAAAGAGTTTTGGGGCAGTAAAGGAAAGGTCACCGGCTCCAATCCCTGGGCTGACAACCTGTTGGCATTCTGTCCTTAAACAAGAAAGTTAACCCTGATTGCTCCCAGGATATTGCAGTAAATAAGAATATGTTCTTGGCAAATTGAATGTTATGAAAAATCTTTTGCTCAACTGACCTACATTCACACCACAAAGGTAAACGACGAGGTCATAACAAAAGAATTCTATGAATTGCATAATATGTAGGATAAAGGGTTATGCTATTAACGGAAACATTCCCTTAGTTTTTTGTGATGGAGATTTGCACAGGGGAATTGCAGCAGGTTTGCTACCTAGTGACTCCTGTACATACTGACATCGCATTTCAGTTTCTAAAACTATAATCGACAGACAAGGCAAACGCATCCCACACACATGCTCATACACACACAAACTAGGGAAACACTGACTGCAGAGAACTTGAGTCAAAAAAAGACAAACCATGGTACAGCCATGGCTTCATTTCGCACAGTATCAGTACAAAGATCATTTGTTAGCACACCGTTTCCACCTCCCAAACAAGCGATTGAAAAAAAGCAGGGATCAAACGCAGTCAGTTAAGTGTAAACTTTGACTAATGGAACAAGGTGACACATATATATATATATGCACAAAAAGGGGAAATTATTTTAAGTTCAGCTCACTGTGTAGATGTATGATGAAGTAACTGTAGGGGTGGAGGATTCATTGATTAAACAATTTGTACCACTCTTTAGGGTAACACATCATACATCATCAATACCAAATAAAACCTATTGTTATTACTAATTAAAACACCCTTTTACACACATCCGTATTACTTCAGCCATATCTTATTTTCAGTAAAACATCACAAAACTTTACTGCTAGCTCTGCCAAACCAATAATATCTTAACCTCCTTTACCACAGAATGTCAGTTAAATGCTTCTTTTACTTATGGATCCGTTTAGCAAAGAAAGTTAGTTGATACTGATCAAATTATATTAGGCAATTCCACCATTATGGATGGACATTTTCACCCAAACATTTGCCTCAGGATTACAAGGGTAAATGAACATTGTAATGTACATATTTTTAGAACACTACAGAACTTCCATTATGAATGTGATAAAATAGACAAGCATTTTTGGGAGAAACAGAAATGTATTTGAATATTACATTGTTATGGTAAAATGTGAATAGCCACTTTCAAATGACGACTTGGCTGCATTAAAAACAACATTAATGAAAATATTTAAATATTTTGATTTAAATATTTGATTAAACTGTTACAGATGTGACATTTTTATAGTTATGGATGTGCAAGTGTTTCATAGAGGGAAGATGTATTAACTATTTTCTTCTCTGAAAATTCATTTTACCTCAAATTAGCAAAGTAAATGTATTTTGGAAACAGTTTTTTCATACTTAGGTTGTCCTCGCTGGAGAATTTCCCTGAACTAGCCACAGGCATTCCATTGCCAGAAGACAACACACATAACACATAAATAATGAAAAAGATTTCTAATATAAATAAATAAACAGTGGACAAGGACACTACCATTTTGAACATAAACACTATACATTAAAGATAGGTTTGACTAATTCAGCTGGTGCATGAATTAGAGAGCAGCTTCATTTCCTTGGTTTGTAGGAGTGTGGTGTAAAAGAGTGCGGCAAAAAGTGACATTCGTTCCAGTCACGGGTGGCGGCAAACTGAAGACATTTTGGTTTTAGGAGCGGCCTCAGTGAAATATCGACCAGCAGATGTAATTAGTTAGAACTAATTCTCTCCATGTTATCATTATTTATTGTCAGCTACCTAAATGACTAAAATGCAAATTAAAAGGTGTGAGCTGAGATAAATAGTGCATTTACATACAAAATAACTTAAATAAGGTTGGAACCAGTGAGTCAGGCATTGTTCATGTAACAAGCGCCTGTTAACCAAAGTGCAAATGTCACAGTAATGAGTGTCGGGGGGGCTAAGGTTACAAAGCCATTGTAGATTACATCAAATGTATTATGGAGAGTTTTAGCGGCGAGTCTACGGACTACGAAGTGGCAGGATTGACAATAGTGAGACATTATTTTACCAGAATTATTAATGAGTCAAGACTGATGCTGCGTTTGCTTGTTATATCTGATGACAAGCACACTAAAAGACAAGTTAAGTAATTCACTTTATGATGAGTAAGCTATCCTTCACTGATCTGAAGTCATGATCAACTGATGTTAACTGGAACACACACACACAGTGATGTGTATAGAAACATTTGTGCTGCATACATATATTGATGGAGCTAAATGTGTTCAAAAGATCTACATGAATAACAGAAAGCTTAATAGTAGTTATCGTATTCCACCAAACTATGATCATTACAAACAAATAGAACATATTTAACAACCCTTTGAGTCGTCAATAATTTTAGCAGAGCTGGGGCTTCTCACCCCACCGGAAGGCAACTCAAACATTTATCGTTATGTTCTATTGAAAACAACCTGTTGGAAAAACAAAAGCAAATCAAATGAAACTGGAGTACAAATTGAATTGAGGTATTTTGATGATGTCATTCCGCAATGCTTTCTGGGTATCAGTAACATATGTGCTTACTTTAACTGCTGCAGGAAATGAAGCCTTGCAATAATAATAATAAACAATAATAATTTTTTGTAAGTCCATTTCGTCAGTGGGTATTGTGTTGGGGTCTGCTGACCTGCTTAAAGGACTAATCCACCCAAAACCAGACGTGTTATTGGTATTTCTGTTGGATATGTTCATTGTTTGAGTATATTTTGTTATGATGATATAGATTTCTACTATGCTCATACTCTCTACTGGCTGATTTGGCAATCTGGAATTAAAGTAATTGTTTGAAAAAAGTAAAAAAAAATACCATTATCAAGATGAATTGATGCATATTCAAAAATGTTTTTAATTTACAGACTGACCACAAAGATGTTGAATCATAGTTTCTCAAAATGTAACGATTAGTGTTTCTGGAGGTGAATTGCTTCTTTAAGAAACATAGATAAACCGGTCTGACTCAATATGTCTGGATTGCAAAGACACAAAACAGCCAACATTGATACTAAAAACTAATGCCAGTAAGAAAAAGGATGCACAATCTTATGAGCACTTTTACATTAGAAGTTCCATAGTGCTTTCAACTAGCCCAACAAAAACGCTGTTCTCTTTCATTACATTGACCCACCATTAACTCTCCTTTGGCAGAATGATGCCTTAAATATGCACAAAAAATGCAGCAGCTGCTTTATACAATATGAATTAAGCATCTCAAATTCCACCGGATCAAAGCACTTAATAGGACCTAGAAGTTCACAGAACTAAAAATGTAGCAACAACAAATTGAATGGTTTCTAAAGCGGTCAGACATTTGAACAGCCTTTCTTTGGACAGTGCACACCACTCAACAAGCTTTTAGCCATACAACACGTATGACTGGAAGGTAGCCTATAGATCAGGGGTGGGCAAACTAAGGCCCGAGGGCCGAATGCGGCCCGCGAGGCTGTCCCATCCGGCCCACGGAATGCCCTTTTCTGGCCTCCAAATCAATTATGATTAACAAATTACAAAAACAAATGTGGTCCTTCATTTCAAAATCCTGATGTGGCCCCCGAGCCAAAACATTTGCCCACCCCTGCTATAGAAGAAAGGGTTAGCGGCATCCTTTGGTACGTTTATTCAATTCCAATGGCAGACAGACATGTAGTCAAAGATTTTAGGAAGCCCTTGTGGTTCACAGCTTTTTACTCTTTTTACTTTTCTTTAACTTCACTTGAAACGCAAGTGACCCAAACACTGATAAACTTGGCCCAAAAAGCAACGTGAGAGCACATAGCAAATTGTGATTTTAATAAGAGATCTAATCATTTGTAACTGCTAGAAACAGGCGGAGCGTTTATTTCCTGTTAAATTGATGGGCAAATTCAACTGACGTTGCAGCAACATGCACTGATATAAGCATTCCGAGACTTAGTTTCTCCACATATTGTTGTGTTATTAACTTGATTTATAATTGATTCATATCTTTAATTGACATTATTGTAAGCACAATGACAAGATAAAAACAATTTATTTCAAAATATGAAATATTTTATGTACACATCTTGTATTCCAAGACTTTAATCAGTACTTTGTGGAAGCACCTTTAGCAGTGATCACAGCTTTGAGTCTTCTTGGGTAGGCCTCCTCAGAGATGGGGTTTAGATCCAGGCCTTGGTTAGGTCACACAAGGACATTAGCTACACTGTTGTTGGCAGCTTGCTTTGGTTTGTGCAGTAAGACCAAACTTTTCCTCCCGTCTGAGGTCATTTATGCTTTGGAACAGGTTTAAAGACATTTGTATTTTTCTTTTGATTCTTCCTACAATCCTGACAAATGTCGCCTAGTCTCGCTTGAGAAGCATCCCTTTAGCGAGATGCTCCCACCACTATTAGTCAAGTCATGAGTGGTACCTTGTTTTCAACTGACTTAGCATTGAGACCTTATAGAACTGAGGCCTTAGAGTTCTTTAGGTGGGATTTCATATGCCTTTTACTAAGGAGTGACTAGTCACTCTGTCATCTAGTCACTCTGTGGCCATTGCTGTCTTGGTCACCTCCCTGACCAAGGCCCTTCTTCACTGGTTACTTATTAACCATCTCTAGGAACAGTTTTGGTGGTTTCATTTTTCCTTCATTTCATAATGATGGAGCACACAGTGTTCTTGGGAACTTTCATTGCTTTTGCACACATTTTAAAACCTTTCCCAAGATCAATGCCTCGCCCCATTCTCTAGGGTCTATAGAGAGTTCTGTGAACTTCATGGCTTGATTCATGCTCTGACAGGCAATGTGAAGTGTGGGTCCTTATATAGACAGGTCTGCCTCCTAAATCACATCCAGACAATTGAATCTGCCACAGCTGGAGTACAATCAAGTTCTAGAAACATCTCAAAAACAACCAAAGGATACCACTGAGCTCCTTCTGGAGTCATGGCCAAGGGTTTTCATACATATGTACATTATACATTTAAATGTTTTCCTTTTAATTAAACTGACAAAAAGTTCTACAAACTTTGTTATTATAGGGCGCTGTGTATAGATTCCATTCAAGTTACCTTAAAGCAGACAAATGTCCCACAAGGACCACAACACAAACATATGAGCCATCTGCTTTGCTTTTTCATTATTAGACACATTATCATCAGAATGGAACCGGGCCTCTCTGAAAAACACATGTAAATGTGTGCTGTTGGAGGGACCACCTGTGCAAAGTCAATGAGCAGACTTTTGCCATAACCTCTCAGCTGCACCAAACAGACAAAGATAGAGCATCTGTTTCCGACAGAGCATGACCTCTCATTCAAATGTGCAAGAGACAGTGAACTTTAACTTCTGATTTTTCAGGCAGACAGACATTACTATTAGCGTTACAATCAAAGACAAACCCAATTAATTCCACATATTAACTGGAGAAGACACAGCAGTTGTTTTTGAAGAACAGGGAGCAAATAACCGTCCAATTGAACAGTAGAAACATTGGTCAAAACGATGCCACAGGTAAACCACATCGATGGTGAATGAGATTTGCACACAACCACAAAATAAATAAGAAAGAAACTAACTTTTCTCCAAAGTATCTCCTCCAGAACTCCGCCGCATCCGCTTTAGTGATGCGAAACACGTCTCCCTGGAACTGACCCCCAGGAAAGATGGCCTTGATCTCCGCTAGCATGTGGCTGAAGATGAGCGAAAGCTTGGTCAGGTTCCGCCTGTCAGTAGAGACAAAAAGAGAGATCAGTGAACTCAGTAACACACTAACATACGTTTCTCATTCAAAAACCTGGCGGGCAAAGATAGCCTTGTGGTGAACAGGAGGCCGTGGTTGAACCCTGGTCCACACACATAGTCCGTCGAACGCTTGGTAAAATCATGGTTAAATACTAATTGCCCAAACATTCGTGGTTGTCTGCAACTAAGTAGCAACACGTCAATTGCACTGAATCCCTATTACCCAAAAGAAAATACCATAAAGTGCTTTGGTTTGACATTACCTCAAGCTGAAAAAGGACTGTGAAACACTGTATTCCCTGTAGCTGACTGTTAATGTGTGGCGAGATATCTCGTCTGTCAAATCCCATTGATACTTTTAGATTCAAACAAATGTTCATAATTTAGGTTATGTCCAAATGTGTGGTGATGGTATACTGAACCCATCATATTGATTGCTAGTACAGATGTGAAATTTAGGTCAGTACTGTAAAATATAGTACAGCAAATGTGCAGGAGTAAAGAATGCAAATACACAACAGAACAGTACTACAGTACACTTAAAAGAATAACTGTCTGATTCATTAAATATGAGTGAGAATTGGCTCATGAAACATCTAAAATGGCCAGTAGGACTCAATTCAAGTTGTTCTTTTACTGAGAAAATATAACGTGGTTAAATTTAGGTTTATTGTTAAGCAAAAAGTCTATTCCACATTCACTAAAAAGGTTACATACTTCATGTGTATTTAATAGTAAAGAATAAATAAGATATGACTCAAATCCAATTGATATATCGGTGTATTATTTCAAAAGTTAAGTTAAATTATGAATACTTGACATGTGACTGTTAGGACATTGTGGAAAATTTAAATTTTGAAAGAAAACGTGCATTATGATTTAGAAAATATATTTTAAAAAAAGTAATAAGCACTTTGAATGACACTTTGAATTGACCAAGCTAAATGGATATCAAAACCATTTGCAAACTGATGTTCTACAGGACGACAAACCAACACATCCATTGAGAAAGTGTTATAGCTTAAAGTGATAAAGGTGGTGAAATCACTTTATAATTTGAAATTTTATCACTGAAATACTTTGAGTGGAGTAATTCAAATAATTTGTGGCAATGGGTTTCACGCAAGTGAGTTAGCTCAACTCATGACGTTGTTGTTTATAATATATAATATAATAGTACTGTATAGCACTGAAGTAAACTTCACTGAACAAAATTCTGCTCACCTGTTCTGTACTCATAACAGGACGAAGTTTAAGATATAACACATATTGCATATATATTTGTTTCTACAAAAAAAGTCCCAGATAGCCCACAGTGTAACTTTGTGTCAGTATGGCACAGTCAACAGAAGAACAAGCTGTTCCCAGGCGCAACACAGCCTTGGTAAAACGGCACATTTTACAAACATTTGAGGTGCCTGCTATTCTTAAACAGTTACCATCGCAACTAGAACAGCAAAATGTTAACAGATGCCATAACGGTGGAACACAGCCTCTCATACCACAAATTTTTGCCAATCAGCAGTTAGGATTCAATCCAAGATAATTGCTTGGATTCCATAGTTTTCAAAATCATCGATTTCAGCAAAGGTTCAGTTCCAGGTAAATGTTCAGTACCTGTACCAGCGGAAAAACTTGTCATTCAAGGGTATTTATTTCCACACGCTAGAATAATAGGGAAGACATCACACACTGAAATCACACACATGGAATCACGTAGAAACCCCAAAAATGTTAATCAAATAAAAATGCATTTCTATTTTAACCCTTTGCTTTGAACACTCCAGGCATTCTCTCACCCTGCATCATGAGGAAGTCTACGAGGTAAAACGTGGCTACTTTGAAGATTCTAAAATAG
>JACXGK010000373.1:0-28000 GCA_016801125.1 Novumbra hubbsi
GTGACTGGCTGGTGACTGGCTGGCTGGTGACTGGCTGGTGACTGACTGGTGACTGGCTGGTGACTGGCTGGTGACTGACTGGTGACTGGCTGGTGACTGGCTGTCTCTGTCTCCTTGGCTGTAGGCATCCAGTTGAAGAAGACTCAGGAGCAGCAGGAGCAACAAGCCCGGAAGGAGCCGGTTGGGAACGACGTGGCAACCATCCTGTCCCGACGCATCGCTGTCGAGTACTCGGACTCCGAGGACGATTCCGAACCGGAGGAGAATGACTGGTCCGACTAGCACTCACACACACACAGGCGCACACACACCAACAAGCGCACAAAACCCTCACTGGAAATGCTTAAAAGCACATACGTATGTGTACATTCACATCCACAAACAAATAAACACTGAAACATGTATGTACCAACACCATGACACACACACACATCCCCACGTGTGATAGGTAGAATTTGTGTAGGATGTGCAAACTGACTGACTCAGCAGCTGACGCATTCAGACCAGGACCACAATGGGATGTATTCAAAATGCATAGAGTGACGGTCGGCCGCTATACTGACACAGAACGAGCGTTCAGCACTACTACTACTAACATTTAGGAAATCTCTGGCAACTCAGAGCATCCTGAACATGACCCAGGGGTCTACGATGCCCGTCTCTGAGTAATGTTTTCCGTACGTAAAACCCAACATGACCTCTGCCCGGGCATCAGGAGTGGGCATCATCTCAGTCATAGTTACCATCTTATGGTTGTTAATCTTTTCTAATGTTTTTTATTAAAATACTTTTAATAAAACGCCAAGTTTTTAATGTGTTGCTGGTAGCGAACTGGAAGATGAAGAGGTACCAGCGCGTTCAGTCTGGACTCCGGCAGCAACAGTCGTGAGGAGGAAATTGAAGGAAACGTCCTCTCGCTGTGTTCCTTTAGAACCAGACCAGTGTCGGAGTGAGACTGTAGTTCATCATCCTCAGAAGGATATCAGGAAAGGCAGTCCTAATGCGGTATTCTGTGGAGTTTAGAGCGAGTGTACAGGGAGTGAGTGCGTGTGTTTGGAGGGCAGAGGGTTCTGGTTGAAAGGGTAACACCCAGCTGGGTCTGTGAGCGGTCTAGAAGAAGTGTGGAA
Organism: Novumbra hubbsi; assembly: GCA_016801125.1. Taxonomy (NCBI): domain Eukaryota; kingdom Metazoa; phylum Chordata; class Actinopteri; order Esociformes; family Umbridae; genus Novumbra; species Novumbra hubbsi. The sequence continues at coordinate 1,128 of JACXGK010000373.1, forward strand.
GAAGGATTTGTTTGGAATGTTTGTAGGGTTGTTATGGCTGTTTTCCTTGTGAACCCTGTAACCTTTGAACTCTGTGACCCTGATAATGAATAATAAAAAGAGGCATACAAATGGATTTTCACAATGTCGTGTCAGCATCTCTTCTACTGCTCTGTTGTCATAGAGACAACACGATCCTGCCCCTTAGACGGCTGTTACCATGGGATCAGCTATGTAGGGAGTCGTCATGGGAACAGAGGCATGGAGGAGTATAAGTGAGAATAAACAAAACATACCAACACTGGGTAATGAACAACAATTCCTTTTAATAGAAAAATTAAAATTTCTGTCAAGTCAGTAATCTAACCAAAGCAATACAAATTCCTAACACCTTAGAGAAATTCACACCATGTTCATACAATGTCTTTCATTTTCAGTTAATACATGTTGTCTGTCCTTTATAGTCTAGAATTTATGAATCTCTAGCAGCATACCCTTGACAACATGTGAGAACAGCACATCTCTAGGTGTTTGTGGTTAAAAACATCTCTTTGACATTATTGAGAATGTTGAAAAGTTAGAAAGACTGATTTTTAAAAACCTGCGGTGAGTTCTTAACCAGTGGGAGGAAATCTTTTTCACACACCACTGACAATAAATATGTTTGAAAATAACAGCTTTTTGTAGGTCAGTGTGTAGACCGTTTCCCCATACGAGACATTCTTTCTTCATGTAGAAACGTGCTGTTTTCAGAGAAGCAGCAATTGGTATTGTGCTTTAGAATTAACATGGGGATAAAAAGTGGTGGAATTGGCTTTTCTCGTTGCCATTCCTCCCTCAAAAATGAAGTGCATTTTACATTTAAAGCCCACGTGTTATCAAGATGCCATCACTGTAGCCTCCGCTGGCCACCCACTTTATGAAGCCCACAGAAATGTAAAAATGCTCACGTCCGAAACTACACAAGTTTAATAGATCAGAACCAAATCCACACCCTTGACTGATGTTGAATATAAAGCCCTTGTTTTCAACCAACGACCCAATTCTAAAAGCTGACCATAACAAGACCAACATTACTGTATGAGAAAACATCCACAGAACGAGATGGGCCCGGGTTCCGTGTCTGTCCCCAGCCTGGGAGCTCGACGGTACCGCACATCTTCAAGGTTCAGAGAGGTATTAGCAATACCGTAGCAACCAGAACATCCCCAAAAACAGCAGATCTGAGCCTATGGAAAGAGATTGGAACAGGGGGCCATGGATCTGAATGTCAACTGGCTGTGTGGTTCCAAAACAATGCACCCGAGTCCCCCTTGGATCCTGGAGCAGGTAGCACCATACCTGGAGTCGTTGGCGCCCCGTTAGCAATGCGCATGCTCTATCTACAAAATCTTATTGGTCAACAAGATACCATATCAAATAGACAATAGTTTCTCTAGATATTGATACATTCAGGAAAGGCTTACAGTGCTTTAAAAAGTACAAAACATTTTAGATGTCTCAGAATGCAGGCCAGACAACATTGGGACAAAGAAATTTGGATAATAAAAACTTTCAATAAATATAAAATAGCCGTTATCTGAGAGCCTCTGATATCAGGCTCTGTGATAGAAGCTACCGTTCTGTCAATCACGTGACCTCGTTATTCTCCTCACACCGACTTCGGTCGGTCGCTGCTCACGGTCGGCTGTGCCACAACGCCGGACTCAGAATGATGGGAAGACTGTAGAGGTAATTTCTCCTGAGGTCAAAGTGTCACACAGGAAGTAAGTCCCCAGACCTGTACATATTCAGCGGGCTTGTACTGCTTATCAAACACACACACACACACACTGTGCAGACATACAAAGGCCATGCAACTCATACGAACAGAAACAAAATACCTATTTGTGGACAGTTAGGTTTACGACACTCAAAACACTTAGCAAGTTCACAACTGAAATGTCCTCACAAGTCAAGTTTGTCTCATTGTCAGATAATGAAGATGAACAATGACTTAAAATACAGTAGACATTTTAATGACCAATTACAGAATACTGGGTGGTGGCAGTCAGTGTCCAGTCTCAATTACATCCAAAAGAAACACCCACATCGGATCTGTTTTTGGAGAAGTATTGGATGAGATGAGTCTGCTTCTGGCCGGGTTGGAAAAGCACCCTGCTGGGCGTTACAGATGCTGGGTTAGCCATTGCTGAGTGGCGAGTCACGTTGCGAGGGACTAGCTGTTATTGCTAACAGGGTATTGCTATCGGTAGATGAATCAACTGACACTTAGTTATTGCTGCCTGCTGATGTAACGAGGCGTAATGAGAATCTTCGGCCGACGAACACGAAGCGTGTGAAGCGCACTGAACGTGGTCAAATGGCGGTGCTGAAAGGCGTTTTAACTGCCCCGTTTAGGATGCGGTTCCAGGACTCGGTAGACATCCACAGCTGGAAGAACTAGACTTAAACGGTTTAGATAGGTCGGTGTATATTGTTTTGACCACGGGGTAAATAATGTAAATACTGAATTGCTGGTTTGAATGAAATGAACCATTCATGTTAATAATCTACACGTACATACCACACATTACTTCTAAAAGGCTCAGTGTCTATCAGTGATTGTTGCTCATTCAAAGAAAATACAAGACTACCATACGTGGACTGCTAGTGATCCTTCTCATAAGAAAGGAAAACATTATTATCAACCCTACCAATATACGTTAGAGTACTTTAAATAAATGTACATTATGATCACGGACTAACGCTAATGAATACAGTTTTGGGAATGACAATGGTGTGTTAATTCACCATAGGAAGAAATGTGCTAGCGACAGTTTAGCCTACACATTAAAGGGGTAATCTGCGGTTCACACGAAAGTTTTCTCCCTAGACCCATTTGTGACAAACCTTATTTAGATTTTTTTGCCAGTAAATTATTAGAATCAGGTGGACTAAATCAGAGTTGGACAGAAAACCTACAGGACAGAAATCTCCAGGAACAGGGTGACACCATTTCAATCAAAACCAGCCATTGTCTAGCCTTACGTAGCCAGATCTTGGTGGTTTAAGACACCTGACATGAGAGCCTAGCAGTTGTCTTGTGCAAGACAAGATTTTGTGCAAACAAAACCAATGGACAGGATGCTCCTAGATACCTCTAGTTTATGTGAAACGCACGTCTGGTAGAGGTCAGTGCTTCACTGCCTGTCTCTGTGCCTTAACCTGCACAGCCTTTGTTTTGGAATCCTTGAAATCCTGATCTCTTGAGACTATGTTTGACCCAGATGGCTGTTGATTATCCTGGGAGTTTCAGAAGCCCTGAACATATTACAACAACACATGTTTTAGTCTTACATCATCTAAAAATCATATTTTGGAAAAAGACTAAACTATGGCTCAGTGAAATGCCAAACATTCTACCCTACATATATGAACTCCAGCCTTTGATATGTGCTGTGTGATAATGCCATTCGATTTTTTTTTCCTTGCTAACTTATTTTCAACTGTTTTTGTTTTGTTTTAACAGACAATGTACTATATGTGTGTGTGGTCAATAAAAATATTAAAACATTATAATATTTTATTACTCTAAAGGTGTATCACCTGCCGATCGCCTCTTTCAAGCCCTATACAACATGCAGGTTCAAGGTTGAGGACCAAGCGGTTTGATAACATGGCAACAGATACTATTCATTTTAAAACATTCGGTTTCGACAGCTTTCAGACAGTCCATCTGCCAGCAGAGGCGTTTCCCGTTACTATTGCAAATTCAAGATCAGACAGTTTAGCCACAGAACGAGCCTAAATTAGATAATATTTTAGGTATTAATAGGCTATTGGTTTGTGTATTTATAAAGAAACGAAGTATTGATGACCGTAATCTGCAAGCATTTTGAGGGTTAATGGAGCGCGCTAAGGGTATCAGAGGACTTTTGTCACCTCTCACCCTCCGCATAGAGAACAGAGAGTGGCGCTTCAAAACCAAAACGGGGAGAGATGGAGAGAAATAAACCAAAATAGATGACGGAGAAAGGGAAAGACTGGCGCCTGCTCGCCACCTCGTCCGCCTGGTTTATTTTCTATGTGTCTGTGAAGGACGCGGCAGGACGCCCGGATCACAAAGCGCCCCGTCTATTTTTAGCATCCCGCGGGTATTTGGCTTTCGACGCACGTTCAGTGTTTTATCCCGGCTTCGTTGTCGGAAAAGCCAGCATCCTAATCAGGGCTGTCTCTCTCATAACTTCCGTGCCACTTCTCTTTCTCTCGCTCTGTCAAAGATATACGTAGCCTATTTTCCTTATGTTTTTACACACACTCACACAAACACACTAGCTCTTAATCTAACGTGCGTACGCTGGGGCGAGGTTAAATAGGTTTTAATCATCTCTGCAGTGCCTTTATGGAGGAAAAGGGCACACGTTATTAAAAGCGCAAAACTATCACATCCTACAGCTCAGCTGCTGCTCTTGCTGCCTCGCTAAGCAACCGTTCTTCTCCAAGCATCTGCACGAATAGGGCGTGGCACGCGGGCCAGACATTGTGGTGAGCCTATGTGTTTAGGAGGACGGTACACACCTGTGGTGGATCAGGTCCAACACCAGGATGTTGTTCTGTTTTAATCGCGGAAGACATTGAAAGGTAGAAAGGGTCGATGCCTTCAGTGTTTTATTCCTTGCCCTCTGAGGGAGCTCGAACAACAAACCCTCCAAGGCTCAGTCACCAAGCTTTTCCCTCCATCCCAGTCTAACATAGAGGGCTCTCTGGGCAGTCAGCACCAAGACAAACCGAAATCTCTTCTCGGACACGCATCCCTCTACTCCTCCCTCCAGGTGTGTAAAACCAGACCAAACGAACCACCCACCACCAGCCAGTCTGCTCCTGCTTCCACTGCGGCCTCCATTCACCACTGGATGCAATCCAGCCATGGAGCCACAGAGTAGACCCAGCCTGAGCCCAGACTGCCTGACCGACTGCCCGTCTGCCCAGGGCGCCTCTCCTTCCGTCCCGCCAGGATGCCGTCGCTGGGGGTCCGTCAGACGTCGCTGGGGGTCCGTGCCCGATGGGCCACGCTGGCCGGCACGCAGCCGCAACACACCAACCACAGGGCCTTCTGGATCTCCTGGTTCCTGAAGGCGTAGATCACCGGGTTGATCACTGAGTTGTAGGCGGCGGGTACCAGGGTGGCGTAGGTGTAGAGCGGCGGGTAGGTGTAGTCCGCCACCAGGGCGTAGACCGTGAAGGGCATCCAGCAGGCGGCGAACGTGCCCAGGATGATGGCGAGCGTGGACACGCCCTTCCGGGTGGTGACGTAGTGCGGCGAGGCGGACAGGAAGTGGTGCTGCAGGGCGATCTGGTGGGCGTGGCGCATGACGATCTTGCAGATCTGCACGTACAGCTGGAGCATGAGGCCGAACAGCAGCAGGAAGGACACGGACAGCACCGCCACGTGGTTCCTGGTCAGCGGGCGCACCACGCTGCAGGTGGACTCCTCCCCCAGGCAGTTGACGCCGCTGACGGGCAGGATCCCCAAGCCCAGGGACAGGGCCCAGAGGAGGACCAGCATGGTGTGCGTGAAGGCGGCCGTGCGCTCCGAGTTGTACGTCAGGGCGTAGTAGAGCGACAGGTAGCGGTCCACGGTGATGGCCAGCAGGCTGAAGACGGACGCCGAGAACGAGGCCACCACAAGGCCCACGGTCAGCAGCTGGGCCGAGTCGGACCTCAGCAGGTAGGCCAGGGCGAAGTGGAGCACCAGGCCCAGGCCAGCCAGCAGGTCCGCCAGGGCCAGGCTGCCGATCAGCAGGAACATGGGCGCCCGCAGCGCCGGGTTCTGCCAGATCACCAGCACCACCAGGGCGTTCTCGCACGCCATGAGGGTGCCGGAGGAGCAGAGCACCACGTCCCAGGGGTTGACCGGGAGGCCGGGCGGGGGGCGGGAGGAGGCCGGGGGAGGGTAGGCGGTGGCGTTGTCGGTGGGACCCTCGGCGCTGCCGGACCACGCCGTCGGGTCGGGGGTGGGCCAGCTGGGGACGACTGACGCGTCGTAGTGGTCGCTCATTGTGGCCCCTGTCTGGAAACACACGCATGTGAGGATTGACACACACACAGATGGATACACACACACACATGTACGCATAAGAGACACATAAACGCGGGTTGACACACACACACGCTGGCAGGCACATGTATGGACACACACAAGCATAGCAAAATTCACACAGACCTTTACAGTATCTTTCTCTCTGCCACACACTCCGCCACACACACACCTCATAGAATCATATACAGGACATGAATATCTTATGTCTATGTCTACCACATTAACACACTTCACTAAAGACCAGAAATCAATAGTAGTTTTGGCAGTGGCAGATTATAAACTAGGTATCCCGGTTGCCTACCGGTAATATCACACGAGAGGCACGAGCTTTGCTCCCATCTATGAGTGTATGTTCGCACAAAGAAATTACCGTTTCACCATACTAGTCAGTAGTAGCTACTCTCCCTCTCAATTTTCTTCCAAAAGCACCACCAGGTTTCAGAGAGGTGATTTACTACGATTATCCAAGAAACGGCTCGTTCATTCATTCATTTATTTATTCAAAAGCCTACCTTAATTACCAGGTTCCGCAAACGTCTAGACAAAAGTGAGTCCTTGCTGTATTTCCATGTTTTTGATAACGATGGCGGCAGGTGCGGTGCATAAATCCACGGCACCGGAGGACGGGTCTTCACAGATTCAGAGGAAAAGCAGGCAAGCAGCGGCTCCGCAAGAGCTTCGCTGTGGACTGCGGCTGTGCAGAAAGCAGCAGGCGGATGCGGACAGGGAAAGCGCTGCCCCGATTCACACAAAAAAAGAGGGCAAATTGAAAGACGGTTCGACCGGTTCTGTTAATACCCCTTATTACATACCGGTGGCCGTAATAGCTTAATATCATGAAGACCTGTCGCCAATAAATGATGGAAAGTTATGGAATGTTGTGCTCATCTGTGTGCACGCATGTTTGTGCATGTTCGAGGGATGTGTTATGTGATTTGTTTCCTGAGACGTTCGCTAACACAGGTGTGGGTGACCTTTTTGCCTTCAGAAGTTCAGAGACAGATGAAACGTGGTCTCTTAGAACCGTGTGATACGTTTTTTTTCCCTTTCAGTTCCAAAACCACGGCACGTCTCGTGGATTGCTGTCCTTGGCCTGGTCTATTTTGACCAAGATCTGTGACAGCCACCAACTCTGTTCCTCATCCCATCCTTCAACATCTGCTGTCTAACTGAACCCTTCGGCGCACGGACTGCTCTCAGCTCCGTCTGCTTTCACTTCCATGTATCGATTAACAGAAAACAGACCTAATTAATCATTTGTAAGAGACTCTCCCACTACTTAGCAGTGAAGTCGTCAGCCGTCTCTGTAGGTGTCTTGGTTCTTTCGCATGTGCCATACAAACCGGGAACTTTCCAGTGGGTCGGCTGGGCAGCTTAATTCGGCAGCGTAATGACTGGCGGTGTGAATTCATACCAAATAGACTGTCGTTTTTGCAGTGTGAACCTGTAGCTACGGAGCAGGTAGAACCGTAGTAACCAGGTAGAACCCCTAAGCGGCAGTGCTGAGTACAGATGAGTCATCAACTGACACCCGGCGGAGAAACTAGTCTACCCGACGAAAACACACACACGCATGCACGCACGCAGAGCATGTTAGCGTTTATTAATTTTTCTTTAAAACAGAAAATGAAAATTTTACAACAAGCCTTCTCGAGGAAACCCTCCCATCAACCGTTACCATACCAGCACCTACAAAACGGTATCAAAAGTGCACCATAGTGTCATACACATCCACCCCCCACTACGATAACATCTCACCTCTTCATAATATATTTATACAAATACCGGTCTGGACAGGGTAGAAATACACTACCTAGGTGTCCCGTGCCTGGAACACCCTCTCGGGCCCCCCCGCCCCCCCCCCCTCCGTTTACATGCACAGTCATCTGGTCTCGGCATTAGCCAGGCCACAAAGCAGAGTTGTGGTTATGAAAGACACCCGGGGCAACATCATAAACACGTTAAAATCGGCAAATAACCCATCACCCCCCCCCAACAAAGCCCCCATGCGATAGCCGACGCCTCATTACGGCCTCTGTACAACGTCATCAAAAAACACCAGTCAAAGTCACGCGATTTACAACATCCACCCGGGGGGCTTTGACACAACTCTCTGCTACAGCGGAGGAGGAGGTGGGAAGAAGGAGGAGGCGGGGGCAGGGCTGACTCCAAGGCTGAATTGCAGTAGCTGCTTTTACACGGGTATGAAGGACACCTGGAGTGATACCACAGAAGGGCTGTACACTTGCACCGCCCTTTATTCCCGCGACCGGGGCACGGGGCATCCCTCCTCCGCTCCACAGGGTGGCGCTGTTCCCTGCAGGCCCAGTCAGTCTCTGGACTGGTAGAAGAGGATGTAGCCCGACTCTGAGTTCTTGGAGATCTCCGAGGTGAGGCCGTAGAACTCCTCTATGGCCTGAGCATCAATCTTCTGCAGAGAGGGAGGGTGGGAACACACAGGCCAGCTGAGGAATGCCTATCCTTACCGCCAACGTAAACACAAGATGGAAATTGCAATTCTTACCCAAAACCTAACCCCTTATGTTTGATACACCATTTAATTGTTGTACCACAAAATGTACAGTCCTAGAAAGAAATCCTACTTTTACTAATCCCAACCTTAACCTAACACAAAAATCTAACATTCATACCTAAACCTAACCTTAATGCCTAACTAACTTTTTCCCTAAACCTAGTACTATTTTTATTTACAGGACAAGAAAAAAGTCCTCACCATTAGTGAAATATTTCTGATTTAATCAGCATTCGGGGAGATTTGTGTGCCCAAAACATAGTTAGGTCAGGAACACACACCCACCCACACACACACACACCTTACCTCTACAATGTCATCATCAAAGAGGAGCCAGAAGTCGTGACTCTTCACAATGGCAATATAGTGTCCTCGGTTTGGACCACTGAAAGCAAAGAAAGAGATAAGGCCTTCATCAAAACAAACAAACACCCCACAGGGTCACTTTGGAAGCGTTCAGACATGCGTGTACACGCAACACTGACCTCCCACAATGCACCACGACCGCGACCAGGTCGTAGAGCCTCTCTGGGTTGGTGGCGTCTCCCGACGTATTGAAGAGCCGGAGCTCCAGGGGGAAGACGACCCGATAGGACAGCTTGGTGTAGCGCTGCAGCTGCTCCATGTACTTGAACCTCTTCAGGTGTAGAGCCAGGATCATGGGCAGCTTCTTCACACGCATCCTGGGGGAGGGGACACCCGGTCAGAGGGGATGCAGACGCACGCTTCACACCGACGACGCGCGTCGCCAATATAATACTTTTGTGTTGGCGACAAACGAGACACTGTGAACTCTGACCTCTTGTGTGCTTCCTGTTTGCTGCGGCATTCTTCACAGTAGTATTTATACTCACTGCATAGAGTCTCCGTGTTACTAAAACCCCTGGAGAGGAACGCAAAAGAGAGGGGTCGGATGTTGTGTAACTCCATAAGTTAGTGTGTTGAACATAGCCAATGCAGCGTGTGACAGAGCTGTGGTTGCGTGTTACTGTAGTTAGGTGTGGTTACCGATGACAGCGTGTGTTGGCGATGTTGTTTGTTAGTGCATTTATATGTTGCTGTTAACTGAGACCGTGTCTGTTGAAGATGTGGTTGTGTGTTACTGTAGTTAGGTGTTGTTACCTGAGACAATGTGTGATGGAGGTGTTTTGCTCCACATCCACTGACAGGTCTAGGAAGTCCTCGTCTTTGCTGCTGATCTGGAAATACAATAAAATAGGAGTCAACATCCAGTGGAAGGGGGAGCAGGTGGTCAGACAGCTATAGTTAGACTACAGAAATAAACAACAGGTATGATTTTAGCTGCATGTCACCAAAGATGTCTGACATTTAGAAGCCTATATAAAACTCTGTGAAAGACTGCTTGATTGTTTATGTAGCCTAGTGTGTGCAAGAGCTGCATGAAATATCTCCAATGCCCATTTTATTAATGGATAATAAACGTGAGGAATATGACATTCAATTAATTAAAAGTTTGTTTTCACATTTCATGCCTGACTGTAGAGCTGTTGCACAACGTAGTATTAGATAAGGCCAAATGGTTAAAAATCTTTATTCTGTACATGATATTCCTACGACCACCTGTTCCCATGGGTTTATCCCAATGGTTTTACATAGACTTAATAAGTTGTGTTAAAGAACTGTGACCCCCCCACTACAACAACCCTGGTAGGTCAAGAAACGACGAGACACACCATAGTTGAAAAGCACACAAGGGCACCTGGTCATTAACTTGTTTGCCAAGCTGATATGGTCTGAAGTAGCTTCAGCAACCACAACAAACAGTAGAGTTAGGGTACGGGTTAGGGTACGAGTTGGGGTAAGAAACATGGCCGAAATGTAGGACAGGTTCCCACAGGAGCGACCGGGACTCGGACGTACCGTCTCACAGGTGAGGCAGCGTGTCTCGTTGGTGAGGGTGCCCTGGAAGATCTCGTGTACCCAGGTGGAGGGGGGCGGGGCGTTGCTGTTGTTGTTCTGGGAATCCAGCGTGCCATTGGCCAGGCGGCCGTTGGTCTTGTCCTGCTTCCTCTCCTCCTGCAGCAAGTCAGCGATGGTGTTGAGGAGGTAGTTCAGGAACTCATGGGCGTCCTGCTGCATGTAGTTGTCAAACAGCTCTGGAGAAAGAGACGGAGAGGGATGAGATGGAGAGGAGAGGGATGAGATGGAGAGGAGAGGGATGAGATGGAGAGGAGAGGGATGAGATGGAGAGGGATGAGATGGAGCAGATGGAAGAGATGGAGAGGAGATGGATGAGATGGAGAGGGGAGGGATGAGATGGAGAGGGGAGGGATGAGATGGAGAGGGGAGGGATGAGATGGAGAGGGGAGGGATGAGATGGAGAGGGGAGGGATGAGATGGAGAGGGGAGGGATGAGATGGAGAGGAGATGGAAGAGATGGAGAGGGGAGGGATGAGATGTGGAGGGGAGGGATGAGATGTGGAGGGGAGGGATGAGATGTAGAGGGGAGTGATGAGATGTAGAGGGGAGGGATGAGATGTAGAGGAGAGGGATGATAGAAAGGAGGAGAACCACAAGCATCCAAATCCCCCTCACCGTTCTCCTTGCGGAGGCGCGTGATGAACTTCTTGGGCGGTATGACGCCCACCTTCCTCTTCTGGTTGGCGATGCTGTGGAACAGGTCGGCCAGGCAGGTCAGCAGGTTCTCCTTGCGCCGGGGCTGGCCGCGGTACGCCAGAATCTTCTCCCGAAACGGACGGCAGAAGTACAGCGCCTGCAGCACCGAGTTGCAGTAGCACGTGTTCCCAAACTGCACACACAGGAGAACGCGGTGAGAAGTGCACACACTCGCTACAGCCAACCGGCAAGGCGAGACACGGGCCGTCGGAACCACGGCGCTCTCACTTACGTTGACCAGGCCGAAATAGTGCTCGTTGACCGGAAATTGCTCTGAGCCAATCTCTTTCTCCAGAGGTGAGGGATTGTTGCCCTAGGACACGAAGACGAAGAGTGCTGTTATTTTTAGACTAGGCTTATGGGAGTGTGTACCAATCGATACCTCTAAATGGAATTTCATATTTAATGCATGATCAATAACGGCTAGAGGGGTGGGGCTAGAAAATTAGGATGGATATTTCTAACAACAGAGGCTGGAGAAACGATCCGCAATAAGGACTTCCGGAGTAGGGTCACATGGGGCGGAGGTTAGTTGAGCAATTAACAAAACAATGGCTTTATAATGGATGTAAATTGCCTTTACAAACCAAAGCTAAATCAAGAGTCTCTAACGGGTTTTCCTAAATGGATTTAGCCGAACTGAAAGACAGGGAACATGTCAAGCAACTAGTGAGCATTAGCGATCTCTCTGTCAATCTACTGCGCGCAGCTGATCATGTCGTCATCCGCTGTGTTCCAGAAATAACTTGCGTTTAAGAAAACTAAAGGGGTTTACAGCATGTAATACAGGAAGACGCTCAACTCGCCGTATCATAAATCACCACACGTTCACTAGTCGTCTTGAAATGCCGGCTAGCTGAATTTATAGTTTATCTGTGAAAAACTCCAGTGAGCAAATGTAGTGTTTCTGTCACCAGTTCAAACATAACTTTGTCAGGTTTATAGATTAAACTAACAATGAATGACCTCCGTCAAGTTTTGACCAAGCATTGCTGAGACGCTTGACACCCACACTTATCGTGTGACGTTGGCTAACGTTGGGTGGCTAGCTAAGTACTGCAAAATGAATGTGCAAGTACTGAAGCAGCAGAGCTATGCGGTGCGGTCACTGGGTCAGACAACCGGATAAAAATACTGACGTGTCTCCGCGCTAGACCATATATAAATTAACACATATAACAATTTATGCCTACGAAGCTAATCTAGCTAGCTAAACCCTAAAACGAAAACATGAGTTTCAGTGGAGACAGCGAGCTAGCTAAGAAGACTGAGTACTGTAACGTTAGCAAAAAAAAAAAAAAAGGATTTTAACAATGTTGCCTGTCACGCAAAATGAAAACAACACCACAACCGTTGTCTTGCCACCTGCAGACCCCTTTGGAATTTGTGTAAAATATGTCATTTACTCACCATGGTACAAAAAGAGGCAAATTTGGAAACTGTCATTAGGATTTCCATTCGCTCAGCGCCATCTTCCACCCAATCACCGCGCGGAGGCGAACAGGACTCCCTAGTGAGGGCACACTGCTGGACTGGCGAGGAGAGCGCCGCTTGGTCTTAACGCCGTTCTAGATAATCTCTACTATGTCCATGTTCTGTGACGTACATTAAAATAAAACACTAAAATCACGTACACCTCTCGACATACAACTGCGCAGAGATTAACAAACTGCAATATCAAACCATAGTCGGTTTGACTGAAGTTCATTTAAGCCTCTATCAGACTTGGGACGAGACGCTCATCTACGAACTTTTCATCAGTGCACATGCCAAACAACATTTGCATTATTTCAATTGATTTAGAAAACGCATATATAGTTAACAGTGGTCTTTTGGTATATTGCATCTTTTCACGGTGGGTTTTCACTCCAATTCTAGTTGAAATTAGTTCCAATAAAACTAATAGAGCATGATTGGATTACTGGTTTGATTCTAATAACGATTATATATTGTATATTATTTACCCAACTCCAATGGGAGTTTAAAACATGAAGATAGATCAGCGCGAAGAGGGAAGGGTCATTCTACATAAGCACTTTTGTTCAGGCAATATGAAGGCACTCCTGAATTGTATTGTAGGAGGAATTTTAGGTCTTTCGGTCTCTCTTTCCGCCGTACCCGCCATCTTGCGAGCAACCGGGGGTAAGATGTTCTCCGTTTTAAAGGCCAAAAACGCTTAAAAAAGTAGTTTCAAAGATATGTAAATACGATGATGATTGTACGTAAGAATACACTTTTCATTGAATGTATTAAATCATCCGCGAAAGAACGTCTTTGTGGCAAAAAGTAATGTAATTAGTCAATGGAGTAGCAGCGTGGCTTTCCATGTGGGCCTTACAACTAGCGGTAGATATATTTTCCTAGCCGACTAAGGTTACATTATATTTAAGTTGTTTTCCTTTGTTGTTACAGTGGAATAAACAGTAACTATGTTTTGACCTGTAAGATCACAAAACTGTCACTCTGCAATTACGTACATTTTGTTTCTGGGGACAACACTTGGTGTTGGGCTGAGTTGACCTGCTCGCAGTACTATCTTTAGCTAGCTCTGTTATTCGTTTTTACTGATAATGCTAGAAATCTATTATCGCCACAAAACTTTTAGTAACTTAACCATGGTCGTTTTTGCAATAACCGTTTAGCTATGGAAAATACATTTTCTCACAGTAAAGTTTGCAACGTACCGCAGTTGCTTGGTACGGGCAGTAATGTAGCTAACAAAAAATTATGATGTTGAATGTTCCAGTAAACAGGCATCATGACGAACACCAGAGGCAAGAGGAGGGGGACGAGGTACATGTTCAGCCGGTCGTTCCGCAAACATGGTGAGTCCCTCAGATCTATGCAGCATACGTTAATGTGTCGTTTTTTCGTTGTATTTTTTTGTTACGATGAAGCCGGACTATCGAGTTTTGCTGGCATTAATCTGTCCGCTGCGACTGGTTATAATTTTTGGGGTTGTTTGTGATAGCCTGTGTTTCTTTCTTTAGGCCCAATTCCACTGTCCACATACATGCGTATCTACAGGAAGGGAGATATCGTTGACATTAAGGTGCGTTTTGTTGTACTGTTACATAGTGGTTCTGTTTTGATTTTATATATATATATATCCTGAACCTTAAAGAATTTGTTAAATGTTTAAAAAGCAGCTAAATGAGAATGTTGGTTGACAAACACCAACTACCATAAACATTTGTATTTTATCCGCTAAGAAATTAACTGTCATCAAACAGTGTTTTTGTTTGGGCCATTTGAAACCGACTAAACCAAGATAAACACCTTGTATTCAAACTGGTTGTTTAGCTCAGGACTGAGATGGTGCTTTTCTTCTACAGGGCACCGGAACCATCCAGAAGGGAATGCCACATAAGTGTTACCATGGCAAGACAGGCAGAGTCTACAACGTTACCCAGCATGCAGTTGGCATTATTGTCAACAAGCAGGTCAAGTAAGTACAAGTCAGTGTGTAGCGCTCCAGACAACAAAAGTTTTTGAGACTCAACTTGAGGTAGGTTTTAGTGATCATGCCACATTTCGGGAACCCCATTTTCACTTTGCCACCAGGGTTGTCCAATGTCCTGAGTGGTCATTCACGTGGGGGAAAGCATCTGTCCTTGTTTTACCCCGGCCAGACATCTAATGTTTGAATATAGGGTAGTAGAAGGATACACTTTAGTTAATATACCAGTAATTCACCATTCAATGGTAGCAGTGTTTAAGATTCCAAGATTTTCCAGTGAACTACAATCGCATGATTTCGTCAGTCTGAAATCCTGGTGTTGCCTATGGTAACAGACGGTCAAAACGAATGCGGAGATTGGTGGTAATGTATTTGAGTCAGAGTGAGGTCACTTGGAGCAGGTTATCTAATTTGTTAATGGATTTGTAGGAAATTGGCTCTTGTCGCGTTTGTCATGTGCTTTTTTTTTTATGTTTAATCTTAGGCCTCATGGGTTAACTGTACGCCCCTCACATCCCGAATTAATGCGTGTCCCCGTCTCTCTATCAGGGGAAAGATCCTGGCCAAGAGGATCAACGTGCGCATTGAGCACGTGAAGCACTCTAAGAGTAGGGACAGCTTCCTGCAGCGCGTCAAGGAGAACGAGAAGAAGAAGGTGGAGGCCAAGCAGAAGGGCACCTGGGTGGAGCTGAAACGCCAGGTACGGGGCACCTTGTAGCTGCGCCACGGTCAGCAGGGTTTTGTGATACTGTGTCAGAGGGGGCGACGTTGGGGTATGTCTGGACACGGCGCTTAGCAGTGAAATATTGCCAATAGACCACCAACCGAAGATGCTTCTTTATACCTGTTATGAAGGCAATTGTGGTGTATGGTCTGTTATACATCTATATTAGAATCACCCACAATTGTTTTAAGTGCATTAAACCACAATTTCTTTAATGTGTTAAAGCATCCTCCTGGCAGTTTTTGGTAAAAGTAAAAAAAAATGTTTTTATCTTTTTGTTTTGTGCGTGGGTATCGCTGTCATGGACAAAACCTGTTGCTCTTCCAAGATTGGACTCGTTGACCATCGTTTTAGATCTAACAAGCCACTTGGATTAATTTGGCTCTGTTGATTGAGGCATTTTGTTAAGCGTTGGGATTTTCTAATGACTTCTCCATTGCATTCTGGGAGTGGTGTCTCAACTCTGTCTTCTCGGTCCTTCCACAGCCCACTGCTCCTCGTGACGCCCGCTTTATCAGTACCAAGGGCAACGAACCTCAGCTGCTGGAGCCCATCCCCTATGAGTTCATGGCATAACGGTGCTGACCAAAATAAACTGTTTATACAACCGTTTTTGTTTCTGTGGTCCTGAGTTTTATTTTTGTACATGCGTTGTCGTGTGCAAGTCCGACTGATGCTACTTCAGGGGAAGGAGACTGGGACAATGTGCCATTAATTCAGTGATCGCTTTGACATTAAATGCCATTTCAAACCGAACTACCAACAGTTTTTTGGTACACTTTACTTGTTTACGTAAAGCCAGATATCCTCAAAGCTGTAGATATCATGTTTATGTCCATCTGCAATGTGATGGTATTAGTGTGCTAGCTTCGGCAAAATTATCTAACATATCTTTATAGCCACCCTAACTGCTCATACCGTTTTTGCTAACGCAACAGAATGTGACTTGTTTTGATGCGTTGCTATTGTTATTGTTTTGTTACAATGTTTAGAAGATAGTCGCTTTTTGGTGAACAATGTGTAGCTAGCCGCACTTAGCGCCGGTTTCCTAGCAACATGTACGAAGTGACGCCAGTTCTTGTTTGGCAGGTTAATCACCGGTGGTACCGCTTTCTCAAACCCTCAGTTACATATCACTTGCTGAGTTCCATTCCGTGCCCATTGCTGATTTAGCTGTGTTAACTTATTGCCAGGACACAGCTGGACACCGGATACAGCTGTTGCAACTGCAAGCACTAGCAATTTCTATCAGAAGTTGTACCTTTTCTAGTTTTTCCAGTGTACTTGGAATCTTGCTTCTAAATAAGTGCGGTGTTATTGAATCCACCTATTTCGCCAGCAGAGGGCGATGTGCACCAGAATCCGTACCTTTTGTTCTTCAGTGTGGGAGAGAACATGTTATTTTAAGTTACGATTACGGGTTCTGTCAGCATGTTAGTGACATGTTATAACCCTGAAGAATGCAGCGACCAGTTGCGTTTTGGAGCAGAGGCTCCCAAATGGCCCCAATATGTCATCGATCGTTCGACTTATTATTCCATCTCGCTTCAGGTGACGTTAACATGCTTCGTGCGCGACTGTCCCGAAATTGAGTGTGTGTATGCCCCTGTACTTGACGTGTTTGATCTGCGGAGGCTGACTGGCTCACTGATTATCTGACAAATGTTATCTCATCCCACCTCAGTACTTTACCCAATATTTACTCCAATTAGGACCGTGTTTGTTGAGATAGCAGAAGCAGCTGGGCGGGGGACAGCATGTAGAAGGGCATCATGACAGGAACTGACTCAACAGTGTTTAGAGTATTGCAAGTATAGTAAGTGCTGAATGTAAACACGACAGTGCCACTCTTTAATATGTGACGCAAAAATACTTGTCCCAGCCGTGACATTGCAACTGTCAAGTTCTAATATTTTTATCAATGGCGATGAATGTGACTGCTGAATTCCCGTCTGTGGGAAACCGGTCGTGTCTCTTATTTCCCTCAGTATGACCTTAACCCTACGACCCGTCAACCCGAGGGCAGTGGGTACAGACACCTGTCTTATCAATCCGGAGTAATAAGTGTCCAACAAGCTGAGTGAATACTCTATGGAAGAATAAAAAACAAACAAATCAATGAGATACTTCAGCAAGGGACGTATAAGTCCCCGCTAATGTCTCAGTGCGTTGAGACCTGCGTGGCGAGATTACGGTGCGTCTTCGCGAAGCTACCTATCGCCATCTCCGGTCGGTGCTGCTCAAAGGTATAAGAAAAGTTACAGAAAAGGGAAACCGTGCGTGCGAATCGGATCTCGCCGAGAGAATTGGCTTCAACTGCGGCGCCCACTCTCGGAGTTACTGATTGAAGGAGGCAACGGTAAACACTCGTAGGGAGGACGAGAGAACGAAGGGTCGGTGTGGAAAAGGTGGCGGAGCACTAGGAGCTCCTTAATCACAGACTTTTGACACAGACACACACAGGTTGAGGCTGTCAACTCAGCCAGCGGCCCAGAGAAGCCATATCGACCGTGCGTGTTACACATTAACCACACACATTCATACCCCTCTGACGGAGGGGGAGGGATGACGGCAGAAGCGGTATGGAATGATATAAGGACGATAAGAAATCAGACTTTGTGTCTCTCTCACAGTGTTTCTGTCCGCGAGCTCGTGTTGTTCTTCTATTAACACCCGTGTCCCCTCCTCCTTTTTTGTTCTATGGCCTTGTTCGAGTCTGATCCAAACTGGTGAAGCACTGCCAGCGACTAAATGAACGGTGCATTTGTGTCCGTAATGTGAGGGAGAACTGTGGTGTTGGTGGGGTGAACATAGAGCAAGGAAATCCCAGGCCAAACACAACGCACACACATACTCTCACACACACAACATATACACACACTGTATCTATCTGGGTGATAGGTGGATAGATAGGGCTGTTGTATCCCCCTATTTGTCTGCAATGGTTATCAGTTGAGACCGCGGTCATACACAGATACAGAGCCGGGGTTTATCGATTCCGTCCCGTCAGAGGAGGGATTAGGGCAGAGGGGCGCGCAGGGAACCGGATAGGGATAGTCCGATAGCGGCGTCCACAGACCCAGGTCAGGCGACGTCAAGCGTGGGACGGAGCCGAGGAACCTCCCTCAGGGCAGTTCCAGAAGGTTGTCTTCCTCGATTACACCTGTCGGGTCGGATTTAATGCTGAGAACAGAAAAACTAGCGATTTACATTTATAGGGGAAATACAGGCTAAAAGCTCCAGAAATAACAGCCCTCTGAGTTCTCAATAGGCCTCATTCAGAAAAGTCTGTCAGATTTTCGGACAAGTTACAGACTACATTAGATTACAGATTTCCTGTTTTGCTTTTACATCTCATCAGATGTCATGAATTGTATATACATTCACTCACAATTATAGTGTCCTTGGGAAATATTTAAGTCTAAATGAAGAATATGATCATAGAGGATCCAGAATATAGTTTCTAAAGTATTTCTTAGTTGCTCAACTGAAAGTGAAGTGAGTATAGCAATGGAACTATAAGTGTTGTGGATTCGAATGCAAAATTGTTTCGCTGTAATTCAACAACTTTCACAAGGTGGGAGCAAATTAGAGACATTTGCATTGTATGAGAGAGAACAATGACTATTATATTACTTATATAATACATTAAATAATACATGTTTACTCATGACAACCCCTCTAAAATAGATAAGATAATAAAAAAGGGGGCCCATTTTGGGGGCACACCCCGAGGTTGGGAACCCCTGGGCTACAGCATTGGATAACTCTGGTTTGTATATCACATCACTGACTGAAACAGACTAGGAGAACGGGGATGTGACTGTAAATCACTGCTATCAGAAAGAAGTATGGAGGAGGTTAATAAGGCCACGAGTAAGGGCTGTAAATTCCCTGTTTGTGTGATGACTGGAGACAGACAGTCGCCCAGCTCTGACTACTATTGCGCACCCACACTAGGTTGAACTCATAAGATAGCACCAAAGCACAGCGTCAGGAGCGTAGATGACAGTTTTATAGCCTACAATCAGTCCATGAGAAGGCAAGCTCAAGGACCTGAAACAGAACAACTGCTGTTCGGTAAAAGGTTTTGCTTAACTAGCCTATGTAATGTACCAACAACAGATAGAGAATGCAGGCCTATGATTTCAGAGCCAGAAATCCAGTCTACTCTGGAGGCCAGTTCAAACTTCAGAATACACATATACCAAATTAAGCCAATAATGTTTTAAATCATCCATCCACTAGGGATAGGACGAACGAAACCGATGATCCGAAGCACCGTTCAGATTTCGGAGCTCTACTGTTTCAATGCAGTGTACCACAAGCTCGTTCCACAGTTCAACACCACGTGACCAATGACGATCAAAGCTTCGGACGTCACAAAATCACCTTCGAGTTCCTACCTGTGCCGTTTTCGAGATGGCTTTTCTGGACCTGCGTGCATTAAAGGTTAATGAGATCCGGGCACTTCGAGGGAGGTCGAGGGAGTTTTTAGCCAAGCATGCAAATGGAAAATGAAGGGAGATGTATTTGAAAAAGCACGTTAGTCAAGATAAAATAGAGCTTGTTATTTTATTTTAGTCATAAAACACATAATTAAGGGTTGGTTAGATAGTCATTTGAGAGTCATACGAAAGATTAGGTAATTTTAAAGGTAGACAAGATAATTATTAAGAGTGTTTCTTAGTTATGTTCATGGACAGGGTATTAGGGTATTATAGTGAATTAGAGACACAACTTTACGGCTTCAATGGGACATAATGACGTGATTGATGACGTCAGAAGATTATTTTCAAACCAGAACGCAATACCCCCAAAGTGCACACATGACCAAATTCAATAATCGACCCCTCCAATACTGTGACGCAACCGTACTATTCCAGACTACTGTTCGATTGGTCCTGTTGCGGTTAATACTATTTTGTTGAACACAAAATGTCAAACGTTCTTCGTCAACAAATTCCTGTTTTACTGAGCTTAGTATTTTAATGGTCTTTATAATTAATTAATTCTTACCAATCCTTTCATATGCACGGATGAAAATGCTGGTGGCCGCAAACCCTACAAAATATGTACCGCTCCGGGTCATATTACATTTTGTCCAGCAGATGTCCTTGCTGTGCACTGTTTTGGAAAGCTTTGAGCAATTAAGCGATTTTTCTAAACGAGAATCAATGACTCCGAATGCCTAGACTAGAGCCTAGGTCCACGATACCTTGCTGTTAAGCTGTTTCAAAATCAAGTGAAACAGCTAAGCCTCCACAGCAATTCAATGTTCCAACTGTACGCAGTCTGGAACCAGCTAGATTCAAAGACTAATTTAATTACGAGGCATGCGACCAGAATACGTTCAAAATCATACAGCTTTCTTCCAACAATTATTAAAATACCTGAAGTGATTGTATGCTATTACTGAGGCCAAACTGAACTTCTATTCAATTCATTGTACGTATTTAAACACCCCGCTATTTTGCAATAATGGTATAGACCAATACAATATATCGTCCTCAGGTGCGCGTCAGTCTTTGTAGGCCTGTAGACGACCTGCCTTCCATGCGTTGTTTGAGAGTACGCTTTGCCATAAGACCGTTGTCTATACCATTAAAAGATGGGAGAAAGTATACAAGTCCGAAAAAGCTTCATTTGTTCTTTTGTCAACTGCAAAGCCTCCTTCAAGAAATCATGGAAATTAGATGCCCATCTTTGCAAGCACACTGGTTTGGTAAGTACCTGTTGAGCCCTGTTGCGATTTTTTTTATTTCATGTCCTCCGTTTCAGATCAGATAATTAAGTGTGCTGTTTTTAGTTTTAGAAATATTGGATTAGGAGTGTTTATGTTTTTAGTTTAAGTGGCGTCCTGGGATAATTCTCATCTTTATTCAGAAACCCTTCTCGTGCAAAAACTGCGACAAGCGATTCTGCACTCGCCATGAACTCACCAGACATGAGTTGAGCCACAGTGGTGAGAAAACATACAAGTGAGTATTGAACTGGAACAAAGCATTTTTCTATAGGTCAAAGGAGCATCTTCACTCAACTGTTTGACTCTGGGTGTTATCGACAAAGCCTTGCTGTTGCTTTTCCAAGATCTTTGGCACAAAGACAACTGCTTGGCAAAATACAAGTAGCTGTCTGGCACCAAAGCTTGTGGCTGAGGATGGTTTATAAACAAACATGTTTCTGAATGAACTGGAGCAGCCTGAACGGTTATAAAGTCTTGTGGAAGTGCTTCAGTTGCCTGAGAACCTTCCGGTGTATCTGCAGGTGTGAGGTGGAGGGATGTTCTGCAGACTTTGTCACCCACGCGAGCATGAAAAACCACTTGACTCAGGTTCACCAGCTCCAGGAGAAGCACTATAAGGTTAGCTTAACCCTTTGGGATCCGCTGGTTGTCTTTTGTACCGTTTTGATTTCATTATCGTTAAGAATTCGAGCCCTTCAGACTTCCGCTGAAGTTTAATCTGCTGTGTGGTTTAAGTGAATACGTTTGACCGAGTATGGGTCTGTGTTTAATTCTTTTAAAATCACCTGTGACTTGTTTAATGCTGCGGTGAAATCTGTTTGGTCTGTTTTCAGTGTGACCACGAAGGCTGTGGAAAGGCGTTCCGAAAGAGAAACAAACTCAAGACTCACCAGATGGAACATGCACAACCGCTGCCCTTTCAGTGAGTCCCATGCTGCTCTGCATGCATGTTCTACTATGGCAGCCTGACCTCTGGCCTCTTTACACAGATGCAGTGTCGGGGACTGTCAACGGAGATTTGCTACTCCTGGACACCTGAGGCGTCATGGGAAAGTTCACAGCGGTACCAATGCCCCACAGCTTATGTTGACTTGGAGGATATGATATGATAGGAGATGAGCTTGTTTTAGGGTATTCATCTGTCTCCTGTCCCAGGTTACCCTTGTGTGGTGGAGGGCTGTCCGTTCCATGGGAAGACCTGGACTGAGTACCAGAAACACAGAAAGGCTGTGCACAGAGGTATGTAGGTCCTTTCCCTGGCCAGCTGAACTTCCCTTTTTAACAAGAGTCTAGATTTGCTTTTAACCTGATGATTTCTAGTGTTTTTAAATCTTTCTCCTGACTCAAATGCATTTTGTTTTCATTAACTGATGGTTTGGCCCAGAGTTGGGGGCAAAAAGTTTAACTACTTTCTGAACTGCCTTTGTCAACTTCAAGAGTGGCAAGTTCTGTCATCTGGTGGACACGTCCAAGGCCTGGCTTTACCATGTCTTGCGCTACTCTCCCGTGATCCTGCGTTGTTCCCTGTACAACCTGTGACGCTCTGGTGGAGCCTGCTCATCACCGTCTGTGTTCCCAGTCAAGTTGCAGTGTGACCGTTGCGTCCGGGTGTTCCTTGAGGCGTGGTTCCTGAAGCAGCACCAGCTGCGGTTCCACTCTGACGCGCCTAGGAAGGCGTTCCAGTGCTCCAAGCCGGCGTGCGGGCAGACCTTCAACAAGCGCTTCAACCTTGAGAACCACGTGTTGTCGGATCACGAGGGCAAGAAGGCCTTCTGCTGTGCCTACGAAGGCTGTGGCAAGAACTTTGCTATGCAGGTGAGTATACTGACGCCAGTAACCGCAAGGTATCTTGGCACTTGAGTGATTTACAAAGCTACTCCGCTCTGAGTTGGTGTGATTTTGGCGTACAACAAACTTTTTTTTTCCTCAGGAGAGTTTAAGACGACACCGAGTTGTTCATGACCCCCAGAGGAAAAAAATACAGGTAAACCAATGCTTCCCCGGGCTGAACAGCCCGGCTCGTTTTCTTGACGCTTGATACTTCAGTGTTCGACTGGGAATTCTATTGTTATTCAAAACATTTCTAACTTCTGCTCTCTGTAGTAATTTGGGTGTTTTTATGAACAGTTACTTAGTCTAACACCAACACACTAATACATTTCTGCGGAAGTGCCACATCTGAATGTGATTTACGAACGTCGTGATTTCCTTTGCAGAAGATTCACCCCAAAATGGGCAAGCGTTCACGTAGAAAGACCAAGTCCGAGTCTGGGACTGTGTCCACGCAGGCTGACACCAGCGAACTGGTCGGCCGATTACGTAACACGAGCTTGGACGACTCCACTCCCTGAAGCAGTCATGCTTCACCCCCCCACCCTGTTACACCTGCTCTGACATGGTTTCCTGGACACTCACGGTTCTATTTGCTCCGTGTGAAATAATTTCTTTTTACATTTTATTTATAATTTTAAAAAGTATCATTTTTAGGAGCTGAGTCTTTATGTTCTGTATTATTTGATCCTCATTAGCTGCTGAGGCTGGCGCCGCTTCATCCAGGGACCACACTTTACAAATAAATCCTCACAATTGCAGCTGTTGGTTCTTGTGTTTTGTTTATTTAGACTCCTGTGACAGTCCCCTGTCACCTTTGGGCCAACACTGAAGGGGGAACCCCCTGGGGGTGGTGGAAGCCTACTCTGCCACCCCTGATGAGGCACACTTGCCCCCATCAGGCTTGTTAGGAAATGGGTTAAAGGGCCCCAGGAACGTGGCACCATTCATACATGCCCACCTTGACCAGCTCAGTGGCACTGTCTGTTCCCTCTTGCCCTTATACACTGAACCCAAATAATCCCACAGGTTAATTGTTTTTTTAAGTGAGCTGAAATTAAACTCCTCTCCGGGGAATTTTCCCGGCATGCTCATCGGTCTATTCCGGGTCGTTCTACTGAGTTGGGCAAATTCAAACCTCCGTTTATTCGGGTGGATTGCTGCAGAACTCACTAGTGCACAGGTGTTTTTTCTGTGTTGGCAGGTAGACTCTTACTTCTGTGCCCTCGTTTGGAAGTATTTTATTAAACAAACCAGCTGAACACACATTCCCAAATGTATAAAACTCCGGCAAGCTGACGGCTGGGTCGTCACTGTGTTGAGGCCTAAGGCTGCGTCGGGTGGGGTCTTCGCAGTGGTGTGGCAGCTATCTGGTAAGGCCTGGGGTGTGTTTGTCCTGCCAAACAACAGTTTGAGTGGCAGTGTTGTCAGAGTTTATTGAACATCCAGGTGAGTCCTTCACTGTGTTCTGTTTGCCAAAATAGGGAGGGAACATCCTGAATTTGTCCAATTAAAACTCAAGCATTTTGCAATCAAAAGGTTTTGAAAATGTTTCTGGGGTTTGTTTAGTTGTGTGGTTATCAGTTGGAAGTAAATGGGTGAATATTATTTTAAAACCTCTCCCCCACTTTTAAAAAAAAAAGTTCTCCCATTTTCTCAGTCTAACAATAACACAGATGTTTCAGACAGAAATACATGGCCTATAGCTGATAATTAATTATTCTACATGGCAGAGATTCCTATCTAATCTATGTCGTGAATTTCTATCTGAAATGTTCTGTAACTTTGTCACCCCCAAAATCAATCCTGGAAACTGCCACTGTAGTCCGGTGTTGATGAACAATCCAAAGAGAACTACAGTCCTTAAATAGATATTTTGTGTGTGAGAGAGATGTGGGGCAGGAATTCTCCAGCCTTGTATCAGGTGACCCCCCCCCACAGTCCGGCCATATTCACTCCAGCTCGGTTAGATGCAGTCTTTCGTATTACAGTAGGTCCAGCAGAGCAGCACACTTCATGGTTCCGCCCAACGACCCGGTTTTGATCCAGTCCAGCATGGATTTGACCACGGTAAATTCCAGTCCCGACGAATCTCGGTGCGGCCCTGATGCCGTCCTGCGCTGCCCCCCCCCCCCCCCCCCCCCCCCCCCCCCCCCCCCCCCCCCCCCCCCCCCCCCCCCCGTGTGGTTGGGCCCGGATTTATGCCAGGCTGCCTGGCCAGGAGACCACGGTCAATGCCACCCGGCTGCGCTGCTCCTTCAGCATGGGCACCAGGGCGGAGTGACTCATGCCGGCGGTCGATAAACCATTGACAGCCACTATCATGTCCCCGCACCTGGGGAGGAAAAAGAGATGGACGCCTCAACAGCCAAGCCAACGTTGGTGGACCGTATTGAGACAAAACGCTCTCTTGTCGGTTTAACCTGCCATGGTGCCCGTAACCCCGGCGACGCAACGGATGTCTTACTTGAGGCGTCCGTCGTAGTACGCCGGTGTTCCCAGGACGATGGTCTTGATGAAGAACGCCTGGTTGCCGTGGTTTTCCTCGTATCCCCCGACGATGCTGAAGCCCCAGCTGCCCGGGTGATTCCTGCGCAGGACGATCTCGTGGCTGCTGTGGAGGGAGCTGGGGGAGAACCGAGGAGGAGGCGTTTCGATGAGCGGAAGGGCGTGAAGGAGAGAGATATGAGGAGTGAAAGCAGGAGGGACGAGATGAGAGAGTCAATGAGTGGAGGGACAAGAAGGGGTGTGTCGGAGGGTGCAAGGAGAACCGGGGAGCCGCACTGGGGGATGTCACCACACGCCCCTTCACACGTCTATAACACGCACATCACACGCCCTATCACACGTCCCTTCACACGCCCCTTCACACGTCTATAACACGCCCCATCACACGCCCCATCACACACCCCTTCACACGCCCCTTCACACGCCACTTACTGGATGATCCACAGCCGTCAATGTTTACAGCGCAGTTCAGGACAACAGAAACCCTCAGAGGTGAACTCCCGTACGGACGTCTTTACATATCGTCCCCTCAACCCCCCCCGCGTACCTGGGCAGGCCGAGCCACATGACCCAGGAGGGAGACCAGGACGAGTCGTAGTCTGAGTCGTGCGTGTGATGGTGCGGGGGGAGCAGCTGGTCCTCCGGGCTCGCGCCCTGGCCTGCCTCCTCCACCATGCTGACCTCCAGCGCCCTCAGCTGGACGGAGGGGGAGGCTGCGCTGGCCTTCAGGGTGCCCACCGCCTCGCTGTGACTCAGGTAGGTCAGGTCCTGGCCGTTGATGCTCAGGAGGACGTCGCCTGGACGCCACGGGGGACAGGGGGAACAGAATGTGAGGGGAGAGAGGGACAGACGGGGCGGCTCCTGCCGGGCGGACGGGGGCCGCGGCTCACCTCGCCTGATTCGTCCGTCCCGCGACAGACAGCCGTGCGGTTGGACGCTCGTCACGAAGATGGGCAGCTCTCCGCTCTTGCTGCCCCGCCCCCCGGCCACCGTCATGCCTAGAGACTCGTGAGGCTCCTTCTTCACCGTGATGTGTTTCTCCTTACAGGTCACACACTGGGAGAGGTCCTGCACACACACACACATCTATTCACATGCAAAAGAGACACTCCCTATGTGTTGTCTACCAATAACAGCACCGTTGCAAAGACCGAGTAACAGTGTTGGTGTGTGTTAACCCGCTCAGTGAGAGCAGGCCATTCTAACACCACTTCCAGGCAGGGCCCGTTTGGGCCCGCAGGTCTGCTCACTTTGTGGGTGCTTGAACGGGCCATGTGGGCACAGCTGGGCACTGGGCTGGGGGTGGAGCTGTGGTGATGGTGGTGGTGATTGGGCAGGAAGTGGTCATGGCAGTACAGGTCCCTGCTGGAGGCG
>JACXGK010000373.1:28100-52036 GCA_016801125.1 Novumbra hubbsi
CACACACACACAAGGGGAGGAAGAGCCCAGAAGCCCTGGACCACACACACACACAAGGGGAGGAAGAGCCCAGAAGCCCTGGACCACACACACAAGGGGAGGAAGAGCCCAGAAGCCCCCGACCACACACACACAAGGGGAGGAAGAGCCCTTTACCTGGATGATCTGAGCGGCCTGTTCGGGCGTGCCGTGGCGTAGGTCCTGCTCGTTCACCGCCAGCACGCGGTCGTTGCTACACAGCCTTCCGTCCTTGGCTGCTAGGCCGCCGTCCAGCAGGTCCAGGACGAACACGCCCGCCTCGTCCGTCCTCCGTACCAGCTTGATGCCCAGCTGCTCCGAGGAGTCCCGCTTGTGCAGGGTGATCCTCAGGCTGGCGGGGCTGGACGGGGCGCCCTCCGGGGTGGAGCAGGGCGCGTGGGGCACCGACGGCGTGGCGGAGGGGGGCGGCCGGGAGGCGCAGCGGCGCTCCCTCAGGACGGTGAGCTGCAGTGTGGCACAGGGACGCGCCAACGTGGAACGGGCAAAGTTATGGGACACGTTGCTGATGTCCACACTGTTGACCTGCAGAGGGGAGGGGGGGAGGGGGCACACACGTTGGAAGGAGGAGTGAGAGAGATGTTGCCAGGGCAAGAACGAAGGGAGAGAGAGACTCGAAAGGGCAAGAATGAAGGGAGGGATGGCTGCCACTGTTTGGGCAGCAGAGAGGAGGTTCCCGCACGCTCCTCACCTGTAGGATCTGGTCTCCGGCCAGCAGCCGGGCGTCTCTGGCGATGACCCCGTCACGGTACACCTCCTGGATCACCAGGTTGATGAGGGGCGTCTCGTTGCCCCCAACGATGCTGATGCCCAGCTCGACATAGGGGTTGGAGCGGTGGACCTCGATGGTGGTGATCTCACCCTCTGGGAGGGAGGGCAGCTTCACGCAACCTGCCGACACATCGTTGTGCGTGAGATGTTAGAGGGACAGGACGGTTAACAGGCAGGTAGTCACGCGGGAGCGATGATGTACTACCCTCTTCTGCGGAAAGGGGCGGGGACTCGGGGCAATCCCAGCCTGAGGAGGCGGAGCTTGTGGTGCGGAGGAGGTGGATGCAGGGGTTACTCAAGGGTCGTTTTACCCGGGGCACAACACACTCCATCCCTATAACACCTAAAAGAGAGAGGGATCAGGGACACACACACACATCTTAAATACTTTGTGGAATCCACAAATACAATGAGGATTCCTAGCCCTAACTTCAACCCTAAACCTTATATCTAACATTACCTATGACACCTACCCCCGTGAACCCTAATTCTAACCCTAACCCTACACCTACCCTAACCCTTTTTCTTTCCAGGACTGACCGATGTCCAGACTTTTTCCTTGGTTTTCTATTGTTGTACAACAGTGCTTCCCAACCCTGTTTAGCTACATCCTGTACGAATCCTCTGCAGCCTAAATTAGCACACCTACTTGTAATAAAGCCGGAAGAGAAGCTAGATAAGACGTCACAACTGGGTTTGGAGAGAGAACCGAGGGGAGTTGCAGTATGTCCAGAGGACTATTTGGGCAGCCCGTTTGTGCAGAGGACTATTTGGGCAGCCCGTTTGTCCAGAGGACTATTTGGGCAGCCCGTTTGTCCAGAGGACTATTTGGGCAGCCCGTTTGTCCAGAGGACTATTTGGGCAGCCCGTTTGTCCAGAGGACTATTTGGGCAGCCCGTTTGTCCAGAGGACTATTTGGGCAGCCCGTTTGTCCAGTTCGTACTCAGACACAAACGCCACTCACTGTCCTCCTCGGTGCTCTCCTCAAAAGCAGGGTTGTCCAGACCCGGCTCATCAGTCCACATGCTGGCTGCGGGGCCTACAGGGGGCGACGGGGAGCTCTCCTCCCTCAGGTCGGTCTCCATCTGAGGGGAGCTGGGGGGGCTGGCCACCATGGCTCCTCCCTCCCCGTGGTCACATGGCGCTCCCTCAGAACTGGTCTGCTGAGGCCGCGTCCCTGGACACCTGGTTACACATACGGTACCGGTCAAAAGTTGAAATGCCACCACATTGAAATACCGTAGAGTGGTGCTTTTGAACCACAGGTACACTGAAACCTTGGGCTGTTTGCCAGCACGTCCCAGTGCTGTCAGCTGCCAGACACGGAGTTAGTCTATGATGAACAAACCGACACGTTCCCAAACCTTCGGCCCAAGGAGGACGATTCTCCTGTTGTAATCTATTGGAGGTGGAGGCACCCAATCCCACCCACGTCTCCATTTGATTGGTTGGGTTGTTTCTCATGATCACATCCTTAGTTCAATTACTGTCTCCGAGGTTGAGTTAATCCCTTCTTCCCGGGAGAAAAATTACTGAGAATGTTTGTCATTTCCTGTTCTGCTTTTGGTAGAAAATATGTTGAAGTGTCAATCTGCAATTGATAGAAGACTTTTTTTTATTTACATTTTTAATAACTATTGTTGTTAACTTAACTGTTTTTCTCCTGCCTTAGCTCTCTGTTTTTGAAGGAACAGGGCTGGGACTTTGTTATGGTTTCAGGAGCTGATTCATGCTTCAACCACCATCATTATACAATAGCTTGTCCACCCCACCCCTTGTTCTGGACCTCGCTGTGTTTTCTCATTTGTTTTGCTGCTTTTTTGTGTTCTGTCACCCAATGGTGTCATTTGACTCAGGTAATGTCCATCCTATACCTCCTTCATCATCTCTGTTCTCTCTCCTGAATGACACAAACCCAAAATGAGAAAGTAGCAGGCTATCCCCACTTAAACATGTTTTTAAAACACTGAAAAGATTGCTGTATGGCTATAAAAACGTTCTGGAAAACGGTCAAATATTTTTAAGGACTGCAAATTCTTCCTTCCCACTTTCCTCCATTCAAGGTAATCACTAACTGACACTGTTGGCAATGTTTGTTGTCATTGTTTGACATTGTTGGCTATGTTTGCCGACATTGTTGGCAAAGGGTTTGATCTCACTGGTCACACCAATCTGCGGGGCGTCCCGATGACTTGGTGGATAGAAGCTAGAATGTAAAAAGTTTGTAAAATAATGACAATTGAGCCAAAGTCTGGACTGAGCAGGAAAGGGCAAGACAGGCGCATGTTCAGATAGCTGACTCTGGAAAAGCCTGTTAGTGTTAGCATAAGCGTGTTAGCCTAAGCTCATTGAAGTAAACCTGCCTTATCAACCAGTCATCAACCCCGTGGTGAAGAGTTTACCTAGTCCCAGATACGGAAAGGAACAGACTGTCAAACAATAAGGGGGGAAAAAATACATTGAAGGAGATATTTACTTGAACAAAGTGAAATTATCTTCCAATGAAACAAGCACAAATATTTTTAAGTAATCCTGACATTAGTTGAAAAAAAGAATATTTAGCTATTCAGACAAAAAAAAGAAGCAGTTTTTAAAGTCTGAAAAGATTGTTAATTTTTATCTGAAGTCTCAATTTAGTTTCAGTTTCTCTCATAAGTCAAAAGAAGTTTCACCTAAAACATAACTCAAAATGAGATGTACATGCTAAAACAAGCTTTTCAAGGCCTTTTTACTAAAACCAAGTGTTATTATCTAATACAGCTTATCAAGGAAAAGTAAAGAATGATTTGGGACAGACAGAGTTCATAACGGCACACAGATCACTGGTGGATTAACGAGCAGTCTTTGGTCATGTCACAGCAAGAGAATGAAAAGCAACAGGCAAGTTGACCAGACAATGGCACCCAATCTCTCATTACAAATCGAGCAATGAACTCCAGCTCGATGAATTTCTGCACAGTGTATGAACAGGTCACTGATTCAGACACTACAAAAGTACAGCGCCAATTAATCCCACTTTAGATACCAAAAAACATCCCCACACCTTTTAGTGCCCAACACTACAGACCACT
Organism: Novumbra hubbsi; assembly: GCA_016801125.1. NCBI lineage: Eukaryota > Metazoa > Chordata > Actinopteri > Esociformes > Umbridae > Novumbra > Novumbra hubbsi. The sequence goes on from JACXGK010000373.1 coordinate 31,979, forward strand.
GCAGATCTGACTCCTTCACACACAGTCACCCGACACCGTTGCCTGTATGTGCTCTCACAGCCGAGTGCTCGCGTCGCGAGTTGTGTTGTGTGTGTGTGTGAGGATCGGTGTGAGTGATCGCGCCGGTTACGAAGGTGCCACGTCGACCGACTACATACAGATTGGCCTCTGGCCGGACTCACCACAGTTCGGGGTTTCCCTTGGCTGTGTCACAGAAGAAATGGTTGAAGAGGTCCCTGGAGTTGAAGTTACCCAGCATGGTGGAAGTCAAAGAACCCAGAGCCTCTGCCCGGATGACACCACAAAGCACATGACCGGGTCACAGTTAATCCCCAGTCACATGACGCGGGGCTTAATCCCCCTCTGGTCCCGCATCTGCCAGGCCCCCTGGGTGGAGCACTAGGACCCACGGGTGTAGCTCCTCACCTACAACCCCTGGACCGACCCAGTTACGGGACGGGTGAACTCCTGACCCCGTATCAGCAGCCACAGGTCGACCTCATCCCGTACCAACACGTCGACCCCTCCCTCCGCCGGCAGTGGCGTGTGCCAGCGTATCGTGGCTCTGTGCACGTGTGTGTGTGTGTGCAAGACTCCACCCCAGTGGGGTGTAGGATGTGCGCGTGTGGGGAGACACGCGTTGGGGGGGGGGCCCGTGACCCCTGACCTACCTGTGTTTGAGGTGAGCGTCCAGGTCACAACGGGGCATGCTGAGGCTGCAGGCCGGAGCCAGGGGGCAGGACACGGACAGCTTGTCCAGCAGCTTGTGGACCAGGATGCTACTCCGCCGGCACGCCTGCAGCTGGAGCCGCGCCCTGTCCAGCGGGCAGAAGTCCCGCTCCTGCAGGAAGCTGCGGAGGCAGCGGGCACAGAAGGTGTGCCCGCAGGGCGTGTCCAGGGGCTGGACCAGCGGCTGCAGGCAGATGTGGCACACCAGGTCGTCGTCCACCTCCAGGCGGTAGTTGTAGAGGTGGTTCTCCCAGGCCCGGTGGATCTGACCGCACTCCGGGCACAGGGCTTCCGACGCGGCTTCCGCCGGCCCGGCGGGACCCACCTGGACAGAGGATGGCGGCGGGGCAGATGTTGGAAGACGAGCGGTATGCTGTCGCGTCCGCGTGCGTGCCATGTGATCAGTGGAGTGAGAATGAAGGAGGGATCAGCGGATGTAAGTGATACATTCACCCACCTCACAACCGGGGCTTCCCATGTCTGAAAGGCCAGTGTTCCAGGCACAGGGTTGGGCACAGTTTCCAGTTTCAGGGCAATAGATGACGGGGTTGGGGTTGGGGAGGTGGGCGTCCTATCCCAGAAGCCTCAGAGGGTGACCTGGTAACAGAGAGGACGGCCACCCCCAGGGACCAATCAGACATCACCCTATAGGTCAGAGGTTGGAAAGACGGGGTTAGCCCTTGCTTCATGGATGCAATGGTTTGAAGATGGAAATGAACTTACCGTGACCATGACCCACGTAGCAATACCATTGCTACCATGATTTAGGATTTCTGGACGCTTACTGATTTAGCCCCTGGAAACTGTGTCCTAAAGTATTACGAAGCATGTGATAATAACGGACCAATCCAGACCAGTGCTTCTTCCTGAGACTATTCCGCTTCTAGTTTGTGTGTATGTGGTGAGTATGCTACTAAATAACATAGTGAATAGATGTGCACTATTGGACTGTGCATGTTTATATGATTGTGTGTGTATGTGTTTGCGTGTCCAAGTCTGTCGCGATTATGTAGCACTGCTCCTGTTTACTAATCTGGCAGTATAATCTCTCTCTCTTGCCTGCTGCAATCACTCAATCCCCCAGAAAGAGAGTGATGAGGGATTGGGTCAGAGAGGGCATGGCAGAGAGGACATGGGTATGGCCGAGAGGACATGGGTATGGCCGAGAGGACATGGGTATGGCCGAGAGGACATGGGTATGGCAGAGAGGACATGGGTATGGCAGAGAGGACATGGGTATGGCAGAGAGGACATGGGTATGGCAGAGAGGACATGTGTATGGCAGAGAGGACATGGGTATGGCAGAGAGGACATGGGTATGGCAGAGAGGACATGGGTATGGCAGAGAGGACATATAAGATAACCAGAGAGGGGGATAAAGAAACAAAGAGGGAGGTCAGAAGATAAGATACAAAAGAATGAAAGAGTGGAAAACATAAAAGGGAATAATTATAAAAAAAGAGTGATGGAAAGAGAGCATAAAAGAGATTGACCGATAGTAGATTAGAGACAGGGTACAAGTGAAAAACCCAGACAAGACATAACAACAAAGAGAAGCCTACACAGAGAGAGAGAGAGGGAGAGAGGGAGGGAGGGAGAGAGGGAGAGAGGGGGAGAGGGAGAGAGGGAGAGGGGGAGGGGGGGAGAGAGGGAGAGAGGGAACGAAAATGGTGGAAGACTGCCAGCTGATCACAGACACGAGATTGAACTTCGCCTTGTTGTCTGTGTGCGTTTGTGTATTAAGTGGTGTGTGCATGTGTGTGTGTGTGTGTGTGTGTGCGTGAGCCCGCATGCGTGCGTGATGCTTTCTGGCAGGTTCTGCCGCATGAGCCAAAACTGGAAGAACTCCATGCAGCTCTGAAACACAGACGTCCATTTATTCCAGTCATTTCCACCGTCTCTCGTCCATTTACACTCACTTCTCCAATTCTGACCCGCATCCCTTATGGACCCGTGTGCCCATGCGCACACCAGGGGGCGTGTTTTAACATGAACCAGAGTCACGGAAGGGCTCTCCACCACCACCCTGGTGTCCCACAGATCAACACCAGCATGGATCTCAGAGAGGCGGAGGGATCATATCGAGTACTGGGAGGTACTCCACAGGCGTCCGCAGTGTTCCTCAGGCCAATTCCGTGTTGTCGGGTCGGACGAAGTTGACGCTGAGAAGGAGCCACTTTAGACTATTGAAATGCACCCTCTGTCCGCGGGTGTGTCAGGGACTGCTCCGGTCTCCATGGCTACAGAGCATGTTCGGTAGAGCTTGACGTTCTGCGGAGACGAGAGATGGAGTCCCCATTTACGGTGGACTCTGTTCTCTCCTCCCTGTGTCTTTCCCATTCCTGTAAACTTCTATCTGCTGCAGGGGAAAACCTCTGACTACCACGGCTGTTTCTGACTGTCCCTGAATGTACTCTTGCTGTTTCTGACTGTACCTCTGCTGTTTCTGACTGTACCACAGTGGTTTCTGACTGTACCCCTAGTGTTTCTGACTGTTTCAACTGCACTTCTGCGGTTTCTAACTGTACCCCTGTTGGTTCTGACTGTTTCTAACTGTACTTCTGCTGTTTATGACTGTTTTATGTTCTCTCTGACAACCTTATTTTCTCTCTGTGATAACTTGCCTGTTGCCTTCTTTGTCTTTTACCTGCCCCTGTGTGTGGGAGTGTGTAGATGTGTGTGGGAGTGTGTGGATATGTGTGGGAGTGTGTGGAAGTGTGTGGATGTGTGTGGGAGTGTGTGAATGTGTGTGGAAGTGTGTGGATATGTGTGGGAATGTGTGGATGTTTGTGGGAGTGTGTGGGAGTGTGTGGAAGTGTGTGGGAGTGTGTGAATGTGTGTGGGAGTGTGTGGATGTGTGTGAACGTGTGTAGATGTGTATGGGAGAGACTGCCTCTGTGTCTTTCCTGCAGCTGGAGATGCATAATTCATGTGGACACAAGGCTCCTTTGTTCTCATAACAAAGCACTGACATCATTTCATCACACAAACAAACACGCACGCATGCATGCATGTATTTATGGACGCACACACACACACACCTTTAAGGTTTTGAGTGCGTGCGATAGAATCTTTCAACCCCTGCTATGTATGAGTATGCTGTCTACAAGTCAAATCTGTCCCGCTCGATCCCTCTGCCTCTCTTTCTCAACCTCTGAGTTCAATCTATAGCATTAGCAAAAGCACTTAAATCTTATCATACTTTAAATATTTCCGGAGTGCGGCAGCAAATTTAATTGCAAACTGTTTGACCTTACATAACACTGAGAAATGTTTAATAGCTTCCAGGCACCGCCGTATTATTTTCCCACACAAGAGCGTGTCTGTGAGAGTGTGTGTGTGTATGTGTGTGGGGGGGGGCGCTTGTGTGAGTGTACGTGCATGCCTTTCATTGTCTTTGTTGTGATACCAGGCGCCATAAGGCCACCGTGTGTTATTGAGTTGTTATTACGGAACATACATAGACTGAAGGATGTACTGCTCTCTATTTTGATACCAGCAGTAGACAAGGCCTGCACCTGTCATCGCCTACATCCACTGAACGAATAACGTACATACGAAACACGCATAACACCGAAAACGCACAAAAAAGATGACGTCTGTCTGCCAACACCAAAATAAATGGATAGACCACACAGACATCCCAGGCAAAACAATGTCAAAAGCGATATCTTTTTACTATCTTGTAGGTTAAGTCGATCACGTTAAAAAACAGTTTGTAGGATAGCCTACTAAACCAAAATAGATTAGCCAAATCAAACCATTAATTTCAATTGCCCAATCGGTTTGTTTTTTCTCAAAAAAACTAAAAACTACAATTAAACCTGTGTCTACAATTTCTCTGTCATGTTTCGTTTGAATGTCATTATATAGCAAATATAACTAAGGCGTAAAAAAATATTTCATTTTGCAACCGTAGCCTATCCAACTTGCATTATGCGATAGCCATCCCATTCATGCACTCCAGATCTCAAAGGCGTCATATAATTGTTACGATGACAGCAATACCGTTCTTAACATTTGGGCTGGTAAGCTTCTGCCTTCATTGTCGGATTCCAACCACCCTTCTCGATCCGCGGAATAAAGCGGAGATGGACGGACAATAGCGCCTTCAATTGAAAGCTACAGACATCGTTATTGTGAAGATGTGCGAGCATAATAAGCTACATACATTATATTAGCCTACCTATTCCGGCTGTTCTTCGGTGACAAGAACTCCGGCCCCGAACGGGGACAATTAGCGGACCTCAATCACACATTCACCGCAACAAGCCGAGCCGCAGCAGCCGCACATAACACACCACAGTGCCTTTCTCGGTGGAGGACCCGCCCACTGCTCCTTTCCAGTAGGCTGTCAGTCAACGTAATGGGGGCGGGGTTTTTTGCTAGAAATCTAGAAATGAAGTAAGCGGCCTCTAAACCGAAGCCTGAAAGGCAATATTGTGTTTTATAAATATAATAAATTCATCCTGAAACAAAAACAAATGCTATTATGATGAATTGCAACATAATTTGTGATTTTAATGGAATACAATATATTTTTTTAGGTAATTAAATCCGTTTTTACATAAGGCAATGAAAAGGACAGCAGTTGTGCTGGTCTCTCTTGCGAAGGCCCCCGAGAAGCCGGAGAGAGATAAACGGATATTACCAGAAATGTCCACAAATACTATAGCCAGGTTTGGCTTTGATGCTTTGTTTTATATTTTTTAATTATTTTGCAGTATATTATATACAATGGAAGATGATGGCGAACTGGAAAAGTATGTTATTTTTTGTCTTAAGACTGGCAGTTATTTCTTGTCTGATGTTAATTTCGGTGGTACTTTAGAGGGAAAGCTAACGCAATGAACCACTAGAGCTATTTACTCCCTAGCGTTCTATTGCTAAATTGTCTATATATATATATGTCAATTTGATTTATGAAGCTGTTAGAATAGTTAATTGTTTACCAACTGCTAGGTAGCTTTCTATTCACGATACGCTTGTAAATGATTAGCTATGTTGGGCTGTTATTCACTCAGTAAGTATATCGGCAAAATATGTGGTTGCGATTCAGTAGGATGTACTTTAACGTTAACTAAGCCAGTCAGTGTCCCTACTAAATAAGTTAATGAGGCTGTTGTTGTATTACTACGGCTGGAAATGCAATGTTTGTGTGTGTATGGAGGTGAGTGAGTGTGTGGGTGTGTGGGTGAGTGGGTGAGTGGGTGAGAGGGTGAGAGAGAGAGAGATGCCCTCTCTCTAATTTCTGTGAATTAGAGATTCTGTATTTTCTGTGTGCACTTGTCTTTGAACTGTGGTCAAAAGGCAACTGTGGTTGCTTCCACTCAAAAGCAAAAAATGGACTCAGCAGGTGATCCTAGGACACACGGTGTTACTGGGCCTCTTACACTGGCAAACTACCGGTGCCATTGTCTGTCTGTCTTTGACCCTTTTTCTTTGTCTCTCTTTGGTCCTGTCTTGATGTTATTTTCCCTCTCACTATTCTCTCTCCTCACCCTCACGCATATGTGATTCAGTATCAACCTCTCTCGTGTTCTCTCTCCCCATGTTTCACTGTAGACGTGCCGTGGCAGAGCTGCTGAATGAGACTAGCAGGGCTCGGGTGCGAGCGGAAACCATGGGCCCTGCAGGCTGGTAGGTGGGGTTCTGGGCCTTGTTTCCCAGGTTCTATTTAAATCCAGCATAGCGACGATTGTACCAGATGCACTTATCTTTCTGTAACATGAATATATTATACTGATACATGTAGTATGATGCATGTACATGTATATTAACAGTAGTATACCAGTACGTTCTGTAGTATTATACAGGTATATATAATATTGTACCCATATGTAAAGTAGATTACAACGTATTGTACCTATACATACAGTACGATTATACGGACACATGACACACAGCTCTGGATAAATATGAGACGACTACCTCTTGTTTCCTTCTTAAATAATTTAATAAGGACATTTCTAAGTGAGGAACCGACGAGTTCAACTAGCAGTGAATGAGAAGGGTTGAATTTGATGGACTTAAATTGAACCCTTCTCTTCCTCACTGAAAAGTTTCCTTTTCAATTTTATTGCTAAGGGGAAAAAAAGGTGCTGTGGTCTCTTTAATTCTTTCCAGAGCTGTATATTTTTTGTGCCCATATATAAAGTAGTTTTATATCGTAATACATATAGTTTTATACCAATAACAATTACCTAAAAGAAAAAACATATTTCTTGCTGATTGATCAGCTTTCTCAATTGAATTCTTAAAATAATTTTAGATTCTCGACACAGTACTAATGACAGATTATGTCCTTGAGAAATATTACCAACGATGGTAGCAAATGGGCTTCTGAGGAATAATTTTATGCTTCAATGAGCAACCCCATACGCACAAAATCCCAGATTGGGAATGTTACTCACATTGAGTCAGATATTACAGACATAAACATTTTTGGAAAATATTACTTGGATTCAAAACAAAATATACTTTTAGGGCAATTGTTGGATAGATAATTACTTCATTTTAATATGATTGAAAATCAACATTTTCTTTTACTTGTTTGTAACAATTGCAAATACTTTGGCTTGTTTGTATAGCCTAAATGTATAATTTAATTGTGGAATTTCACTGAAACCATTGATCTGAATTGGTTAACAAGTATATTTTCTAATGGGACGTCCGCCAAATTTGCATCCAATCCAAACCAGTCTCAGCTACCAGAGGTGCATCTATATGACGATTCTGCCTTACTGCTACAAAGGTTCTGTTAAAACGGGCATTACGTGTTGAGAAAAAAAAGTTGTTGGCCTTCAAAGGAGAATGCGCTTGACTCCGAGCGAGGTCTGGCTGACCCAGATGAACCCATGTTACTGGCTCATATTTGAGACCCGGGTGGCTTCGCAGTGTTTCATTTGGTTGAATTCCCTTTCAGGATGAAGTGTCCATTGCGCAGCACCAACAAGCGTTTCCTGCTCAACACTCTGCGCTCGACCACTCCACAGCAACGCGCTTCAGGCCCGCCTAGGAGTCGAGGGCGGAGCAGGACTCCAGCCAGGGAGCACGAACACAAGCACGGTGAACACAGAGACAAAGATTACTGCGGAGATAGTCCGGAACGCAGAGACCGACATAAAAGAAACAAAGAGGGCGACGCCGAGCACAGATGCAGGAAGAGGGAGCACAGAGGGGACAGCCATGGAAACAAGAAATACCAGGACAAAAGAGCTTCTGGTCACAAAAGAGAAATGGTCCCCAAAACGCACACATCCCCATCGAACGGCCAGTCCTCTTCTACAGACCACACTCTCCTGATTGCAGCCCGTCCTTAGACCAGACCCCTTCCTAGTTTCTATCAACACAAGCTAATATGAGTAGGAAAGGTTCGCTGTTTTAGAACCTGGGACCTCTTCATTGATTATCTGCTATGATCCTAGTTAATAGAGATTTTTTCCCCCCAATTATTTCAGTTTTTAGTTTTTTTTTTTTTTACTTTTCCGGTCTCTCTCTGGGCTAAAAAGGAAGTGAGCCGTGCAACCGATGTAGCGTTCAAAAATATACGATACATATGTTTGTGTTTTCGAAGTGGGAAGGCCATGTGTGTTGATCTAGGTCTCTGTTCTCCTGAAAAGTCATTTGTAATTTGTTGTTGAGGATAATGTGTGGCTATTTTAGGAGTAAAAAAATATTTAAAAAAAATATTTCATAGTTCTTTATAAGAGACATTATAGAAAAAAAACAAATGGGTTTAGAGTACAATTACCCCAGTCCTAATTTTGATTGTGATTTGATGGTGACTTGTGAGGAATTGAGCTTGTTTTATTTGATTCGTTTTTTGCTGGAGATTGGCCATTTGTTTGGGGTGATCCTGTCAATGTTGTTGACCGGTTTAACCGGTTTCTGTTTCTGCTGATTATTATTTATTTCACTAGATTTGTGAATACATTTCTTTTAAACCGTATCACCTGTGTTTTCTGCTCCGTCATTGCAATTAGTATCTCATTCATACCTCTCCTCAAGGACAAAAATGGACTGCTGTGTTTGAAATGCCAGGGTTGTTTTTTGGGACCAGTTGCTCCTTTGAGAGGCCTCCAGCCACATCCTGTCATTGGTGCAATCTCTTGAGCTATTTAATCCTGGTGGATTAAAGGCTAAATTCAGAACATGCCTGAATCATCTACTGCAGTGTTTAGACTTGTGTTTAGAAAGGTATCCTTTCATAAAACAATGGTAACAATGTATTTAAATGTGATTTACATATTGTCATTAAAAATGTTTTCATTAATTTTCTCTTTTTAATTCCTTTATCTAAAGTAGTACGGGTGGATTCCGTTTTTTCAAAGGAATATAATCCCTATAAATTCGAGATTATTTGTGATCTGGCATTCAACCTTTTAAATTAAATGTTTTTTTTTAACTAATTAAATATGATTGAGGATGTATTTTCATTTCCCCCTAAAACCTGAGTACAGTTTAGGGTAACTGCCTTCTTTGGGAATAGATGGACAAATTATTTTTACTTTCTGCATTAGGGATTTCATCTATCAACCTTCTGGGTACTGCAGTCAGTCAGTCCAGCTGGTCAGTCCAGTGCAGTCAGTCCAGTGGGCTGGTCTGCTGGGGAACTAACTTGATAAGGCCAATTTTACTCTTCATAAAGTCAATATTTACTCATACTAAAATATAATTTTTTACATAACAAATATTCCTTCTTGTCAAATCTTAATAAGGGGAAAAAACACTCAAATGCTAACCAAGATTAAATGATTACCCACAAAGTATCTTACAGCTCATATTCATAAGAAACCAGTACAGTTTATTCTAAGGTTTAGGGCAGGGATGTTAGCCTGGTTAGGTCCACGTACAAAAAACGACCTGCCCGCTTACATTTTAATTTCTTATTTTTCAAATTACACTTTCTGTTGTTGATTTCCCACTAAATCTAGTATCCACGTTTTACAATATTAAGTCCACACCATGGCACACATTAGTATCTTGTGTATGGAAAACGAATTTGTTGCGTGATTTTTTCGATTTGGCATTTAATTAGAACATTTCCACAGTTTCTCTCGCCGCTTTATAAATTGCGTTGTAATGTATTCACTAACAATACATTGTATTTAAATTATAATGTCGTTTACATTCTTGTTTCGTTACTAACCGTTGGTCATGTTTACACGAGCTCTGGCTGTCGCCACTGGGTAAGCCCTTTTTTATCGCGTTTCCCTATTTGACATGTATATACGTGCTTTATCAGAGACCGCTTTGTTTGTGAAAGAAAGAATATCTGCTGTTTCCGTGACACTCCTCGTCCCTTTGTCACGCAAGTTATTTCAAAAACCAAATAATTATAAATACGATATTTGTATACTACAACAACAACAGTAGTAGTTAAAATAATATGTTAGGCATATGACTGTTATTTATATGGACATTAGTCGTTATGTTATTTTTTCCCCTCTTTTCAGTACCCATGTGTTATTTGGCAATGGGTATAATTAGGCCTATTACTTTTATCCTTAATATATTGGATTGTGAAATATCTTGTTTGTATGCGTTAGATCTTGCTTTCATTTACGTATAGGGGCACACTTGGCAACCCGGTGGATATAATGCAACATCAACAGCTGGCCATTCATTCAAGCATTATAACTATATAACTCCCCACAGCGCTCCATTGGTGTTTAGCAACCCATTGGGTCCATAGCCAGAACCGCAAAGTATACGGCTATGGCTTCTTTGTGTTCTGCAGCACTAACCATTTTATTGCGCTCTATCAAGAGTATTACTTTTTAATTGCAACCCTGTTTGTGAATCAGCGTCTTTGGGTTCAGTAACGCCGCATTACATTTCACTTAAAACCATTACGCAAATTTCTACGCCGTGAAAAGAGTCGAAATTGCATTTTACGCGGTCACGCTTCATAAACTCCACTGTGCGCGTCCAGTCTAGTGGGATATAGACGCGGTTAACAGTTTCCTTCCTCTTTGAAACGGCGAGCAAATATAAACACCATTAAACTACATTACATGGACCAGTCTGTATGGAATTGGTTTTCTTGAACTTTATAGCAGGTGCGGAGTGCACCATTAAGATACTGGATAAAGTCCTATAATCGCTCTGAAGAACACACAAATACTGTAAGCTAGCAGGCTACTCACAATGCATGCATATCCCTTATATATATATATTCGGAAAAAAAATAAGCCAGGCGAAAAAAACAGCATGAATGTTCTGAAAAATAATAATGGGTAACCTGCAATATCAGTTAACTGCAAAACGCTTGTGTGAAACTTCCTTCCATGTAGAACCACTTTGGTAAAGGTGCAGAACCCTTTCACCACTCATTTTCACCTTTCACCAATCACTCATTGATTATGCAAATTGTTATCGAGTTCGGACGAGCTGAAGAAGCATTTTGGAGCCCTGTATTGAGTTCGTTTGTAGGCTGTGGTTTATTCTCAAATGTTAGGCTAATGACCGCCTGCAAGGCTTGCTGAAAAAAATCACCTCTAAGTCATGGGCCTAAGATTCAGTCTGGGTCCGGTGGCAAGCGTAAAAGTGCGCCCACGCGCCTGGAGAGACGTGCATTTCCACACGCCAAGCGCGCTAATTGAGTTCTGTTCCTCACTCCATGATAATTGTTTTACACCCGGGCTCTCCTCTTTACTTTACCTGGAGAAGTGTTGTTTAATGGAGCGTGACGTTGTCTGCCTAATGAGCAGCAAACAGAACGAGAGTGGTGGCGGGAGACAAGCTCTGCTGGTGTTTGTTATGACCAGCAGGCTAACCAGAGGTGATCTGTAAATTGTGTTAAATGAGCCATTGTTTGTAAATGGGCTGGTTTAAGAAATGCGTGGCTTAGCCCACTTTTAGAGAACTCTAAAAGGTTTCCAACCATGCTTGGTCTTTGATTCCCATCGCATCACATTGTCCAATGTCCAGTGTCCAAGACAACCGCCTCCCCATCCACGTTTCTTATCATTAATACATATTCAACCGATACCAGTATATCCCTATACTTCTGGAAATCGATGTGCCCTTCGATCACTTGCCTGGGAAAAAAACACGTTCACAAATAGTCAATGACTGGCTACTTTTGGTGGTAATGAAACCTGTGTACATACTTTACCAGCGAACCGCCTTCCCATCGTTTTTCATCGTTCCCATCAAAAGAATCAAACTGAAGACACATTCTGTTTGCGTTTCACTCCGCGATTGTTCTCTTGCAGGCCGTAATCTCTCTCCGATTAGGTCCTCGATGGCATTAGCTCCTATCCGCAAGCCGAGATAGGGACCCACGGATTCCCCCGCTCACCTGTCCATCGCTGCATTAGGGCCAACCGAGCCTGTCGTAGGTACCCGCAGGCAAACAGTGTATTGTTTGTCGAGGGCATTGATTTGTGCACGGTCAATTCTGTTCAATTATTTGTGGACCGCGGGGCAGTGAATACAGACACGAATAGAATATAAGGCGACAACTTCTGAGTTTTGGGTAAACATTGAAACCAATGGCTTAAGTGTAGCAGGGTCACATGATGGCGGTGACACACCTGTATAGCGGCGCCAGACGCTCTGGCAGCAGCACAGGTAGAGCAGAGCAGAAGGTTCCTCGCTGCGTCCGCTACAGGCCGCAGGTACATGTATGAACGCACCTGTGGGACAGCCCTGGCCTCCGGTAATCATGAATCGAGAAGAGCACTATTATTCCCCCGCGCAACTGTTCAAGGACTCTTGCGCCTTCCAGAGACCTCGCGCGGAGGACCACCGCCACAGCCCGCCGCCCTGCCTGTACATGGGCAGACAGGCTCAGTCCGTATACTCCTCGCCCTCCATCGGAGGGCTCGACCACGCGAGCCTCTCGGAAATGGGTCCCTACAGTGGGCCAATGCGGGAGGACCCGTGTGTGCAGCACCTCAACCACCCACAGGCTCCCCAACCGACTCTCCAGAGCGGGGGCTACGGAGACCCGGGGGAGCTGTCTCTGTGCGCGGACCGGAACCGATACCACCTGCCTTTCCCGTGGATGAAAACGACCAAGTCTCACGCGCACACCTGGAAGGGACAGTGGGCAGGTAACTCGCTGCTTGCTTATTTGACATATTTTCTTATACAGTAGCATTGTTCTAATTGCTGCGTGGTTAAGGAAAGGCCTTTCAGGGAATCTTTACGTGCAATACTCTGGACAAAAAGATTTCGTTGGGACATGGTTATAATACTTGTATCACGTAAATACATAACACGAGGGGGGCATTAATATCAATATATGTTAAAATATTTTAAAATGTCAACAATTATTTAAAAAATAAATAATTTGCCAATAGCAATGATTTTAATCGTATTTTACCATAGCAGTAACAACATAAATGAACATTGACTTGAAATTGACTTGGGAATGATTACACTTCAATCTATGTTAACGTTCACACTTAGTCATAAAGAGAGCGTACGTATTATGACGGCGTGATGTATACAATAGGCCTAGCCTATATCTTGGGTGGGTGTCAGTGTACCTTAAACACCAAAATGTTTTGTGTGCCTCCGAAGGTGTGCCTCATGTCTCAAGTACCGAGTTGCGATTTACTTCAAATATGTGGACATGTATTGTGCCTAATGAGTTTGTTAATGATTTCCCAATGGGAGATATTGTACAATATTGCCTAATTCTTGTTTGACAGGGTCTTACAATAACCCCAGAATACCAGTGTATTTTTCTGATATGAAAAATATTACCATTATCATTGATAAATAGCATACAATAATGAGTCCTAAAAGTATTTCTTTGCAGCTTTCATGTTTTGTAAGTTCGCCCGATTTAGCCGGTCAGTGCGAAAATTTAGGTATTTTTGTGGGGTCTACAATGATTTGAATAAAAAACATCTCACTCACTCCAGCTCGTGCTGCATTCGAAAAACTAAAAATAATGTAATTGATGGGACGGTTCTGAATGAAATCAATGGATTGTAATTATTTATAAATATGTTAATTACCGGGATAAAGTCTAAACATCATCAGTCATTCTAAATTATTAGCCTATTAAATCCTAAATTATAACTATACGTGTTTTGGAAATTTAGCATGTTTTATAATTTCATTAGGTACAGCTTGTTTATTATGTTTTATTACATTCGGTCGCAAACTGTTCATTTCATTAAGTTGCTAAATTTTCTTACAAGCACAGAGAAATAAGCTTACGATGACTAGTAATAAAGTAGTTAAACTACAGGATTTAATCAAAAGTAGGCTATTTCACAAATATATGTCTTAATATTAGTAACGATGGCTTGCAAGCTAGCTTATCTGAACGAAAGTATAACAGCCTAGCTACTTTATTGGCTTTTTGATCCAAGCATTAAGTTTTATTTTACGGCTTATGTTCAGAAAATGTAAATACCTTGTGAAAAAGTCGTACGATTTCCTGCACATTACCAGTGTGGTTTTTAAATACCGTAGGCGCGTGTTCTGAAACAATAACAACTACAATACTGATATTAATAGTAAAAAATAAATAAATAACAATAATGGAGATATTTGAAAATATACTAAATCAAATTCCTTCCGGCTGCTCGGAATTGACTATTTACTGGGAAACAAATCTAAATTCTCAGAGAAGAGACATATGTCCACTAGACTCTTGTAAATGGCCCCAACTGATTCATCTATACCGGGTGTTCAAGTTTGGCTGTGGCAGGATGCACTATTTAGTTACATTTGTGTCAGAACAATGGATATTTCTAACTACCAACGCTCCTGTACTTTCCCCTATTTGCTATATTGTTTTCATGCCTCTCCATCTTTCTGTCCCCTACCCTCACCTTCAATCTGCCCTCTCCCCTACCCCTCTGAACCCCTACAGGCTCCTACGCCGCGGAGGCGGAGGAGAACAAGCGGACGAGGACGGCGTACACTCGGGCCCAACTCCTGGAGCTGGAGAAGGAGTTCCTGTTCAACAAGTACATTAGCCGGCCGCGTCGCGTGGAGCTAGCCCTCACGCTGAGCCTCACCGAGAGACACATCAAGATCTGGTTCCAGAACCGACGGATGAAGTGGAAGAAGGAGGAGGACAAGAAACGGGTAAGGGGGGTCGACCCAGAGCAGGACTCGTCCATCACGTCGGGGGACCTGAAGGACGAGGCAGGGCTCGGGGTCCAGGTGACCGGGACTCTCGCGCGGGCGTCCCCCACCACCGCCTCTCCCCCTCGCCCCCACTCCTTGTCGCGCTCCAGAGACTCCGCTTAGCCGGGCTGAAAACACGGACCGACGCGGAGACAAGAGTGGGTAGGCCCTTAATTGGCCGGCGTCACCTTCTCAACATCGGCGTGAGAGAGTGAAGAGAGGCCAAAGAGGACTGCAGTGGATTGTCTGTGACGTCGTCATGCTACCACTGAGCTCAAACTGTGGTGCTGAGGACCCGAGGGGCCATTGGTGATGACACCTGCCATTGTACATACAAACGAACCCAGAGTATACTGTCAACTAGTACATACTAGTCTGGACCCTCTCAACGTAGTACCAGAAGATGGCAGCAGCGCGGTTGCATGGAGGGAAACTGGTTAGAGCTACTTTTGGTACAAATTTTGAGTGCTTAAGTTAAACCAATGCACTTGACGTATACGTTTCAAACTTCTCTCTGACAATTGTGACAGTATATACCAGAGAATTTAATTTATATACGTAAAAAAATGTTTATAACCCTGTTTTGTAAGCATTTTCTGAGATAATTATTATATGAAGAAAAAAACGAGTCACTAACATCATTTATGTGGGCCTATATTTTACCTAGAAAATATCATATCGTTTATGTGTAAATGATAGACACTGTGAAACATATACTGTATTTTAAAATCTTTATGAAGCTATTATTTCAGACCAATACTGAACTAGATCTCTTAACGCAATTGAATAAACTCGATATAACCTTTACATATTTAATTAACCAATTACAGGTTTTTGGTCACGTTGGTGCCATTACATATACGCACAGTTACGCACAACATAAATGTATCCATGGTTATATACTGTTCCAGCACGTTCAACACGGAGCTGCAGGTAGACCACAAAACACCTTGAAATCGTCAGAGCTTGTTGGACCTTTCCGGGACCACCAGTCCCTGTAAACGCAGGTGGCAGATCTTCTTTACTTCATCAATGGCGCGCATCCTCTCATGGACGCGCTCGTTCCTTAGCCGCTCCTCTAGCTGCCGCAGGATGGTCGCCTTGTTATTCATCCGCGCGCAGATCACGAAGGGGAACCCAAAGTGGTCCTTGTATTCCGTATTGAGGCGGGCCATGCGCGCTACCTCCTCAGTGGTCAGCGTATCCAAACCGGCTTGGCCCTGTTCCTCTCGCGACTCCCGAGTCAGATTCCCTCCCTGCAGGTCCCTGCCGGCGAGGTCGGGGTGAACTCTCAGGATCCCTTCTTTACCTATGGGCAATGGACTCTGTATCGTTTTTGATGATCGCAAAGCTAACATATCAACTGCAATAGGTTTATTCTTTGATGAACTACAAACCGGTGGTTAAAACCCGAGTGACGATTGACTGAAAGCGTGGTATAAGAGACGGTGTTCCACACGAATGACAAACCGGTTATAATTGCGTTGTTAACCGGTTTATATTAGGCTCTGGGTATAATATTTCACTCCCCCTGAGACAGTTTGCTTGAATAGAATAGGTTTAATGAAATCCATTTTAGAAACGCTTTTAAAGGTCTTAACCTCTCAAAAGTAAAATTCTGTAACATACGCATAGTCTACGGAAATAAACCACGCATATCTGAAAGAACAAATAATGTACCTCATATATCAGTTCGTAGGTGCCTTGGCGATAACATACCCGGTTCCGGGAGGGCATCAATGAAGTCGTTGATACTGGCCACTAGGTCAGCGATACTTGAAAAGGGGCGATTGGACCACACAGCGCCCGCTACGATTGGACATTTCTCCACTACGTTACCGAAAACTTCCACGAAGTCCTCATAAGGAAGAGAATTCACGTATGCGATGTCCATATTATATTGTGATATCAGATTCACCAGCAAACTCAAGCCCTAAACTGACCTTTCGGACACGTCAACGGAAAAACCTTTGTAGCAACCCTGAAGCCTAGGGTTATTGAACTCCGAGTCAATGCGCTATTCAAGGAAATGTCACTGTCACTTTATTTACCTTTGTGTCTGTTAATGCGGTATTCTATTTACTTCTCGTATGTGCGGTAAAAATTTTGAATATCCCTACGCCACGCAAATACGAGCGTTTCTACATTTCACTGGCAAAAACACGGCCATCGACTAAGCGATCCACCGTAGCAGTAATTTGTTCGCAATCTTGGAAAGACTAGCTAGGTGGGAGCTCAGGGGAATCTGTAAAAAACAGTTTTACAAGAGGTAGGGCTCCTGTCAGGCTGTCATTGCACAAAGCCAGTTACAAAGTCAGCCAGACTATCCTACCATATCCAGTTGCTGAACCTTTCGGGGGCCCTAAGCAAAATACAATTTGAGGCCCCTTCTCCCCCATCCGGAGGCTCCCTAGCAGTCGGAGGCCCCCCTAGCAGTTGGAGGCCCCATAGCGGCTGGGGGCCCTAAGCGACCGCTTATGTCTAATGAGAATATTTAAGGTTCTTTGTGGACTTAAACGCAACCGGGACTCAGGCCTATTTGTTGCATTTCAAAGTGTGTACCATGTTAAAGGGAGATTTATTGGATTGGCATTTTTTGTTATTGGATGCAGGCCAGGCAATCGATCATTAAAACCCAGGTAATCAAACCGCAGGCGTTTGACACATGTCTCCGGCTCCCCCTGCTGTGTTTTGTATGCTATTGCTGAATGCGTTACTTATCTCAATTTCACATCCAAACCTGCTATAAAAACAATGAACACTGATCATTTAAAATACCTAATTTGAAGTAATATAATACATTTTATAATGGCAACGAAATGGAGAAAAAAATAGTTATTGGATTGTCGTGAATTTAAAAAGAATACAACTTTACCACAAAAAAACACGTACAGACTAATCTGCAGACTAATCTGAGAGCCTGTATCTAAATTAAATGTTCAAAAAATTTTATTCCAAAAGCAATATAAAAAATATTAACATTTTGTTAGTTTAACAAAGTTAATTGTTTGTTAAAGTTAAGTTGTTTCAGAAAAACAAATTATGTCAGCCCAACATATTGTGCCCTGTTAAACCTGTTATATGCAACATTCATTACTATTTTGTAAGTGTTTATAATCCCTATACACATTGCACAGGAGAGGGACTTTGCTACAAAGACATAGTTTTCATTTGCATTTTGAAATAAATGTGCATAAAGCAAGTTATTAGTGCATTTACAATCCACAGCAATACACACATATAGGCTGCAGTTATATAGACTGCTGTTATATAGACTACTGGTATACATTCTGTGAGACCTGTTTGAATTTAGCTATCTGCACTCACTGACATGCTTTCAAAGGTTTCTCATCATCATCATCCGTCTTCATGCCGGAAGTGTCAGTCTGTGCTGTGGTTCCTGGTTCTGTTTCTGGAGACCCTTTCCTTTGGCCAGGGCTGACAGGTCACTGTCCACTGGTGCATTCTGGGACAGCGAGTCATTCAAGCTCTTGTCTGGGAGGTTGCAGTAGAGCTGAGGGAGGGAAGGGCCATCATTAGAGGTATGGAGGTACCGTGTATCTACGTGGAGGCTAGCTACTGTGTGGCACGTGCCTCACCTTGTACTCCATGTTTGTCAGTTCTTTCTCCATGAAGGCCACCAGTGTGAGGAAGCGAGGCCGGTCCTGTGGCTGCTTGGACCAGCACTCACACATCATCTCATACCTGGTTAGGAGGAAACCTCTTAGATGTGTGATAGATCTGTGTTATATAGATCTATAGATGCATGGTAGATCCATGATGTATAGATCTATGGATGTGTGAGAGATTTATGGTGTATAGATCTATAGGTGTGTGGTAGATTTATGATGTATGTATTGATGCAGGTGCTGAGCGATGTGGATATGTACACAGATTCACTGGCGTAGTAGGGCTGCTCCATTTTATAGCCTCTCTCTATCTTCATGTAGAAGTCTTTGTCCACCTTTATCCCTGGGTAGGGCGTCACACCTGACGCCGAGAGGAGAGGAAGCGAACCACGCATCACAAAGATAAAGGGAAGACATTGTTAATTTGTGTCGGTGTGTGTGTGTGTGGGTGTACGAACATACCCAGTGAGAAGATCTCCCACAGCAGAATCCCATAGGCCCAGACATCACTCTGCATGGTGTATATCCCCTGGAAG
Organism: Novumbra hubbsi; assembly: GCA_016801125.1. Lineage (NCBI taxonomy): Eukaryota > Metazoa > Chordata > Actinopteri > Esociformes > Umbridae > Novumbra > Novumbra hubbsi. The sequence goes on from JACXGK010000373.1 coordinate 50,979, forward strand.
ATGCTCTCTGGGGCCATCCACTTTACTGGCAGGCGCACCTGCAAACACACACACACACACACACACACACATGCATATTACCAAACGTGTGAGGACCTTTTTGGAGGTCAAAATGTGACCCAAAAACGGCATGCTTTTGCAGCCACAACAAAGAGGAATACTTACATTTCCCTTGACTACATAGTTGGAGTCGTTGTCAATGTCTCTGGCCAGTCCAAAGTCCCCAATCTTCACAAGTCCCCCCTGAGTTACCAACACATTCCTGGCTGCAAGGTCTCGATGGATACACTGGAGACAGGAGAACAAACAAGAACCAGAGAAGACGTTGGTTAAAAGGACTTGGTGGTTATTTGGTATTCAGTGTGGTGTATTCATTGTGTAGTATTCAGCATGTAGTCTTTACTATGTAGCATTCAGTGTGTAGTCTTTAGTGGGAAATATACAGTGTTTGTTGTACAGTGTGTCCACATACTTGCATGGAGGACAGGAAGTCCATGCCCATTGCCACCTGGTAGGAGAAGCTGAGCAGGTCCTCGTAGGTCAGCGCCTGTTGCTTTGTCTCCTCTTCTTCATTCAGCTCCTTCTGGTCCTCATGTAACCCTTGACCTGCAGATCAACATTCAGCTGACGAACAGGGTCCTCTCCTGCACTGTGGCCTTACACTGTGCCGTATTGCTAATAAACGTGTTTATTTATTATTACGCGTGTGTGTGTGTGTCTACCCACGTAGGCTATCAAATGCTTCCGTACAGGAACTGAGTCTGAGCAGACCAAGCCTCTCCTGCTCAGTAGAGACATGGGACATGGGGACATAGGAATCGTCCACCGGCTCCTGGAGGTCCCTTTGACCAATACACACACCGACATTAGTACATTAGTCCACTGCGTCCAACGTGATAGTAAAATGTCCGAAACTGCAGCAGCCTTGGCACTCATGTACAGCCTCATCCATGCACCTCGTCCATACACCAGCCTCGTCCATACACCTCTTCTGTACACCAGCCTCGTCCACACACCAGCCTTGTCCATACACCTTGTCTATACACCAGCCTCATCCA
>JACXGK010000373.1:52136-79085 GCA_016801125.1 Novumbra hubbsi
AGAGACATGGGACATGGGGACATAGGAATCGTCCACCGGCTCCTGGAGGTCCCTTTGACCAATACACACACCGACATTAGTACATTAGTCCACTGCGTCCAACGTGATAGTAAAATGTCCGAAACTGCAGCAGCCTTGGCACTCATGTACAGCCTCATCCATGCACCTCGTCCATACACCAGCCTCGTCCATACACCTCGTCCATACACCAGCCTCGTCCATACACCTCGTCCATACACCAGCCTCGGCCATACACCTCGTCCATACACCAGCCTCGGCCATACACCTCGTCCGTACACCAGCCTCGTCCATACACCTGAACCGACACCCACTCCTTTCCACACCTGGAGCTCCTCCTGGGCTGATTGTGGTAGAGCCAGCTGAATCGGTTCCGGGCGGCGGCCTCGGTCAGAGACTTCTGGTAGAGCCCCCGGTTGTCCTTCAGGTATCTCAGGAGGTCCCCTCTGCTGCAGTACTGGAAAATCAGGTAGGTGGGCCCTGTCGCAATCACACGGTCACACGGTCACACGGTCACACGGTCACACGGTCACACAGTCACACGGTCACACGCAGACATGTTCATATGCCGACGGTAGAGGGATGATCAACCTCTTGGAGAAAATAAAGAAAAACAGACAATTGTCATAAGAGACACATTTTTGGGGCGTCAGTTCCAACGTATTTGCAGAGACTATTGTTATTTGAAGAAATTGCCAGGGTGCTAATATTTCTGGCCTTTGATAATCAGGTACTTGCAGAGCCTTCAGAACATATTCAGATACACATTTAGTTGTTTCATAGACTTAATTCATAACTAATAAAAAATAATTTGCCTTCACTCTAGACACAATAACAGAAAAGCAAGCCATGAAGTCTGTACAACGTTCCTTAGACCTCTGAGATCAAATTGTGTAGAGGCATAGATCTGGGAAGTTTATAAACAAACTTGCTGAAGCTTCCACGAGCACAGTGGGCTACATGAGTGTGAAATGGAAAAGCTTTGAAAGCACCAGGATTCCCATGGGGTCACAAATTCTTACTACAACCCCCACAGCTGGTCAAAGATCTATCTTTCACCGTGTCAACAACTAGAAGGACAACAACTAAAAATTCCCCATCCAGTTTGACAACTTCAGAGAATCCACAAGGAAGAATGTGAGAAACTGCCCAAAATGTCCAAATATGGCAAACTGAAGACTCAAAGCTGTGATCGTTGCCAAAGGCGGTTCTCTGAAGTACTTAATAAGAGGCGTGAATCCATAGTACATTAAATATTTCTACATTAAACATAAAATATTTTTAATAAATTGGCTCACATTTCTAAATCCGTGTTCCATTCAGGGGCATTGTGTGTAGAAGGAGGGGAAAAAAAATCCCACAAACAATTGTGTAGAAAATGAAGAAGTTTGAATACTATCCGAAAGCACGGTACATTAGTTACAAGTGCCTATTTCAACACAGCAGCTAAACATATCTTGGCAATTGCACATCAAATGAAGACCTATGTCATTGTTAGAACCACAAGGCGGTCATTTCTGAGCCTGCCAACAATGGCGTACCTGAGATGGTGCAAGCCCCCAACAGGTTGACAATATTTGCGTGCTGTCCGATATGAATCAGCATCTTCAGTTCGGAGGTCAGAGCCTCCTTCTCCACGGCCTCATGTTTCTCTGCATGAGAAAACAGACAACACTCAACTCTAACTTGAGAGACTTCGCGTGTGCGAGGCATGTAAAAATAGCAATAGATAATAGTATTAATACCTACAACTTATATAGGAATGCAAATATGCATTTTATCAGGTACAAAACAAACAACATCTGGACAATATACACAGATAAATGTAAAGAGAAAGACATAACACTAGACAAAGGGAAAGGACAGGGGCTGGGTGTAGACTTGTTTGAACAAACACGGGGTGATGTGCGGCCAGGACTTGGTGCGGGTGAGAAGACTAACTGTTGAGTTTTAGATGATGATAAGCAAGGGGCCAACAACAGAGCCCTTGGGGGACACCCTGCGTGAATGCAGCTGAATCAGAGTTAAAAAGGGTGTTTAATGAGCCCACACAAACCCCTTTCCACGTTGCGGTGTCAAATCTCATGCAAGGAAAGACCTGTACCTTTCAGCATCTTGACGGCTACCTGCTGGGAGACCTCAGGCTTGTCGATGCCGTAGGCCGTAGCCTGAACCACCATGCCAAAAGCCCCAGAGCCCAGCTCCCTTCCTGGAGAGAAAGACATCGCCTCAAGGGTTAGAAAGAGTGGGAATACCGGTGAAGGGGCTGTCCTGAAACTAGATAATCCCAAGTAATACGTGTTTATATGTAGAAAAAGACACATATATCCAAATACAGACGGGTGACAAATTAAAGGAAAAGACGAATAAATGGGTGGAGGGACATAACGAATGAAGCTGCTTCCATTTATGTGAACTGCATGACACACTGAAGTAATTAAAATCCTGTCTTGTCCTGTGTCATGTACTCTGAGCATGCCCAGTTGACCTCAATTTTGGATAAAGATGGCCAGAGAAAACTCTCAAACTGGCGTTTGACAGTTAATTACTGGGTCTCTTCCAGGAAGACAATGCCCTGGCGCGTTAGACAGCGCTCTCCTCCACCATTTTTGAAACACAAAATGAGGGAATATCTTTTGGAATGGTGTTCCATCCCTCCAGTAGAGTTCCAGAGACTCGTAGAATCTATAGCAAGGGGCACTGAAGATGTTCTGGTGGCATCTAGTGGCCCAAAACCTTCCTATGACACTTGGCGTTGGTTTTTCCTTTCTCTTTTTCCTTAATTTGTCACCCGCTGCTGTATATTCTTAGACATCAATTGCATTAGTTAGTTATTAGTCTTTAAGGTGCCTTAGACTTTTGCACATTACTGTCTTACCCAACACCAGGTTCTCCCTGGGGAACTCCCATTTCTGGTCATACTGGAAGTCTTTAAAGTTGATGTAGATGTAATCATTGTTGTTTGGCCCAATCATCTGTATCATCTGCAGCTGGCTCTGGTACCTTGGTTTCTGCACATTTTAAAAAGGATTAAAAGAAAAGTGGATCATTATTAGGAAAATAACCAAATTAACTGAAATTAAAATACATAAATACCAAAAAATACTGAATACTGAAACAAAGCCTGGATGGGACTAGACACCTACATGTGCCTGAATGACTACTGTTTTGAAAATTGTCTAAATACAACATTAGATTTAAGCTGAAATTGGAAATGTGGCAAGGCAGTTCTGTTCACCACAAGTAGTTTGCCATGAATGTATGCAAACAGAACAACATCACGTCCATATCAGTAAATCAACTGAACGTGGGAATGTGACTCAATCTCACTAGGCTATTGGAATTCAACGACATACTGTGTGTGTGTGTGTGTGTATGTGTGTATGTGTGTGTACCTGTACCTTGTTCCTGACGCACACGGCAATGGACCCCATGATGACCATCACCAAAGCCAGCAGAAGAATCCAACTGGGAGCATTCGGGGGATGAGTGATCATGGGCACTGAGGAAACACACATTTCAACCGCTTTAAAACATGTATGACCTCAGCCTCGACAGCACTGTCACACGTCCTGTTGGCCATTGTGACATTGATTCCAATCCATAAATAGTAGTGCGAGAAACAACTCTGGGTGGATTTTTTTCTTCATTCATCGACACAAATGGAAGAGTCCGACAAACCCTAAATATGCCAAGTGTGTATTTAGTAAAAAAAGAAACATTCTATAAATAATGAAAAACATAGAAAATGAAAAAAGTGCCCCATTCACCGGTCCGCACACCTGGACAAGGTCTTCCCCCTCAGGAATCTATCGTTCTTTCCAGCAGGGATATTAGAATGGTTCTCCAGAGTTGTACCTTTGCCCTGAGTCTGTCCGTTACGGAGTGCAATTCTGCTTTGATTTGTCCATACCTGCTAGGAGTAGTGTGCCGCTGCACACTAATTTGGCAGAGTTCTGGATGCAGCACTTGACAGTTCTGTCCAACAAAACAATCATGGGCAGGGAGCTGCGGATCTCCTTATGGCAAAACATGTCCGAGTCGTTCACCTCCGGGGGTTCAGAAGGGAGCTTGTGGCATTCTGAAGACTCGGACGGACTGCTGGGGGAGACCACAAGTCAACATACACGGATTAACACGTTGGTGGAATATTCCCTAGTAAGGGTCCCCCTTATTATACTGGATCATCACAGGAAAGATGGAAAAAAAGACATATTTTTATCCAAGGACTGCTCACAGTTAGTGCCCGCGTGAGGTGATTTTAATCAATCACATTTATTTATGAAACTCAAAAGAAATATTTTTACATCATCAGTTGTCACAAAGTGCTTTTACCAAACTGCCACCCTGAACTCCCCGAGGATCAAGCAACAACAGTTTTGGAATATAGAGCTGAATCCTGAATCCCAAATCACGTCCTAGATATACTCCAGAGGTACCTGGGCTGACGACAGGACCACCAGGTGAGGTTGAAAGGGAGCGGGGAGTTGGTGGAACAGGTGATGTTGTCTCCATACTCCACAAGATCGATGGTGGGTGCATCTGAGAGCGAGGGGAGTATAGGTGAGGACAGGTGTGTAACTAAGAAGTTATGTAACCAATCACAATTGTTGTCTGACTGGGCAGTGAGACTGTTAATCACCTGTAACACAAATAGACGCGGTTTTGGTAAGGTTCCGCTCCTCAGTCTCCAGGTGTAACTCGTACATCCCTTGGACAAGATTACACATTTCCAGAGTCCTGGGGAGAGAGGCCGGGTTGACCGTTCAAATGTATTGCCCGTAGAAACCCTATACCTAGAAATATGTACTTGGATACCCAGCACGCCTTTGATTCAACAGAGCCACATGCTACCACACAGAAACTATCGGCTGTGTACCTATTTTTCCAAGAGCGCATGGGCTTCAGGCAATCGGTTCGTTTGTTGTCGGGACCCAGCCAATAGCAGCATTGTAGGGGAGGGTGGGAGGACACCACTGGCTGCAGACAGAACTCTGCTCTTTTCTGGGCCGGGATGGTATTGCTGTCACTTAGCTGGTCGACGAAAATAAAGCCATTCTCTGAGGACACACAACACTGTCCGTCACACACACACACACAGAGGAAACAACTGTGTTTCAGAACAAGACTCTTAAATCCTGCTTCTGGCAAGCTTCCCTCCTGTCTGAGTTTTTACCCCCATTATTTGAAAGATAGCCCTCTTGAAAGCCTGCCCCCATTGAACTGGGCTGGGCAACTCTATGATCCGACGGGTACTGAAGTAAAAAGTTATACAAAAAGTAGAAGAAAATCTCAAATAGTTGAACGGTGATACTAAGGGTTAGAGGGTGCATTCAGGATCACTGCATCGTTGCGTGTACTGACCCAAGACCTGGATGCGGGTGGATTTTTTCTTCTGGTCACTCTTGCAGGTGTAGACACCACCATGACTGGCTGTCAGCGACTGAATGAACAGGTAGGTCATGCGCTTTCCTTGATAACTCACCTTCTCTATCTTGGCCTGGGAAGAAGATGGGACAAATCTCCTCAAAACCCACAACACCATTATTGGAAAGAAATGTTGACGAGGTGGGCAATATGTTTAGGGAAGTGGAAATAAAAGGTTGATGAATTGAGGAAGTGATGATAGCACACCTGTTCCGGGGAATCCTCTTGCCAAACTGGGTATTGGTCTTTGGCCTTACAGCGGAGCAGCAAGGTCTGTCCTGGGCTCACTGTGATCTCTGGAGCTTCGTCATCCTCTCTAACGCCAAGGTCCAAGTCTGAGACACACAAAAAGACCACACAGATCTCCGCATTCGACCGAGCTCATTTGTGTCGCGTCGCGCTAAGCAAATTTGCGGCAACACCAACCGTAGTCATAAAGATGGGAACATTCCACTCCTGCCGAGTTCTGTGCACAACACATTACGGTTTCCTTGACGTAATGTTTACTGTCCCGGCAGCTGGTTTTTATCTGTGAGCCACCACACAGGTTCCTGTCGCCATTGGTACCCGTCCTGTTGGAGAGCGTGAGGACGTTACGCTTAGTCTTGGACTAGTGGAGGTCAGAAAGAACTGCTCGCCACGTGTGTACACTTTCAGCAAGGCTTGGCGTGATCTTACCCAGTCCGGTCGAGGTTGCCGTACCACTTGATGTTCGGCTCTGGGCTTCCGTCCGATGAACACCGGAAGAAAGGCACATAGCCAGGTTCTCTTTTGACTAAATACAGCTTTGGCCTTGTGGGACTTCCTGGTGGGAAACAACAGATAGGGATTTTGACGTTTGAGGAAAGTGTCACATGGACAGTGTGTTTGCACAGTAAACCACCCAGACATTTAGAGAGAATTCAATATATGCTGTGCAATTCCTCTCACAACACTACTGCTATGTCTTTGTTTTGCTGTCTTTGTTAAGAATTAAATGGTCAAAAGGAGGGAAGATAATATCAGATAAAGGGATGCAAACAGAGAAGCTACAATACAACTACTTTTCAGAGGTTAAAATAGAGTGTTAAAGGTTTCATTGGCTGAATGCATCCCAATCAATTATGACACACTTGACTTGTCAAAATCTGTACTTTTCTACAAAAGAGCACTATTAGGAGAAATTATGTTTCTTAAGCATTGACAAATATTTTTTGGTAGAGTTCTGTGAACAACATTCTTCTGAAAGAAGTTCTAACATAAAACAAATTCATATGTTGCACTCACTGAGAATATCAAAACTGAAAACCGAAGACAATACATGGTTCCCTAAAATCTTTTATTTTGGAATATGTACATTTTTATGAGCAAACTTATTTTGAAACTTTGTCTTTTACGAATATAACACAGCATTTGCCAGGCACTGTGCAATTACAATATCAGATTTAAGAAAAGGCTGACAAATCGAAAAAGAAAGTCTCTACCACAAACATACAAACAGCTATACAACAGGTGATGTGTCTGGACGTCGCTTTAGATTTATAAAGCAATATTCTAAATAACGAAAACTTTAATTCTGTATCCTCACTCAGGAGAGGTCCAACCAGTAGATTCAGAGTCAGAGAGGAGTTGTAGCCATAGCTTCTCTCGCAGCTGAAGGTATACTCCCCAGAATCCCTCTCAGATGTCTGCGGTATGGTCAAGGAATAACCATCGCTGTTGGCAGAGGGGAAAAACACAACGATAGTTTAAATGAGTTGAGATAAAAAGGCACACACGCAGGCAAGCAACAGTAGACAGAACAGCCCCCGAACACACACTCACAGACACACACCTTATTGGATTGGCCCCGTTGCTCCAGAAGCATACAGGTTGTCCTGGGAGCCTCTGCATGGTGATGTTGAGTCGTTGTCCACCATGGACCTGTAATGTGGTGGGACCCGATCGATTCAGGTGGGCCTCAGACAGGGTAAACATATTCTCCTGGAACATAGAACAACCTGTAAAAATCTCAGGAAAGGATGAAAGCAGATGGAGACGTGAATACCCTTCCTTGGAAAAGTGCTGGAATCCCTGAATGTTGACAAACTATTTAGATGGTAGTTCTCCTCTCTCCCTGCCCAGGAAACAGCAGCTGGGATCACTTACAACATGATTGAAATTGTTTTCTCTCTAATTGTTTTAAGTCAGTGTGTTTACTCTGGTAAGGGGATTTTTAACAATGTTTGGAACATTGGTTACTGTCTCTGGTTCACATGATACCAACTAGAACACAGAGCTTTGACATAAAACTAACATTTTGAGACTGAAATCTGCTGCCCGGCTGATCTCATGCTGTCACCAAGGCTGGGTTAGGGTAAGCCATGAATGCTGGAAATTATTTTGCAAAATTGGTAATATAACCAGGCAATGGATTTAGCGCTCTTTCTCATCAGATAGGTAACAGAGGGTTAAGACACTTGTTTAACGTTTTTAGCCCTTCAACAACCAGTCCAGCAGCATCTTGTCACTCATCCAGGGCCAACATAGCTTAAGTCCCGAGGCAAGCCATCAGTGGGCTGTGTACTGGGGTGCAATGAAGCAGGGCGCTTCCCTAAGTCTAAATAATATTCCATTATAAAACAGGACAGTCCGATGCTAACACGTTCAGGAACAATTTTTTTACTGAACTGACTATTTACACAAAATGTTGTTAAAAAGCTGTCATTTCGGCAGCAGGAACAACCCAACGACTTTCACTAAGTATTTACATGAAACGTTCACTGGAACATGAGCTGGTTAGTGGTTTACGGTAAGCGTGAATTCCACTCTTTACTCAGCCGTTTTGAGAAGTTTTATAAGAACACTACACAAGAAAAGGGAAACTATGCAATACTTCTGCAATGCAATGTGATGTGGTGTATAAAACCACAAGAAACGTATAAATAAATTATTAGTTATATTATTAGTTTTATTGCTTTTTTTCAGATGAATCTCAAGGGTGGGACCCAAACATTCACCCCACGGGAACCGAAGCCGTAGCCAAATTACAATTCTCCTGCAACCGTTCGTTCACTAATTGTTTTTTATTGAAACTTCTGTGCCATAATCCTACAATGGTTGACAGGTCAAAAACCCCGTTGGTAATTTCTACCTACCTCCGTCCGAGTGAAACAGCGCGACGGATGTGCGTCTCCATGGGACTTCAACGCGTTTCCATCAAAGCAGGTAAACAGCAAAAGGACCGCAGCAGGGGAAACTGACAAGCGATCAGCCAAACTTGTTTACAAAAGTTAGTCAGCGCTTATTCAATTAGTAGTATTCTGTATATTTAAGATGATAGAATATTTCACATACACGCCAGAAAAAAGTTGTACTTTCAGCTTATTAAATAAAACATTCGTTGGAGAGCCTTGAAAAGGCACACATGTAACTAACACTGTTGAAAGAGATGCGAAAATGCACGCAAAGATTTATGTAACTCACCGATGAAAAATCTCCTCTTCAGTGTCATTGGTGTTCAGTTTAACAGTTTGTCACATAAGATGCTCTCGAGCGTGAGACCTGAAGTGTGCTCTTTTAAATGTGACGTTTCATCTGATGTGACACACCAATAGGAATGGTTAGAAAACCTTGTGATGAGCAAATTCGGTGTTATTACAACCTATGTTTTATTTCTTAAAAGCGACTTTGCGTCCGTGAATGTACCTCTCAGATATTTAAATATTAACCTTGCTACCCGTTGATGGTAATATTCCTAATAATACAATGACGAACCAAATGTAAAATAAAATTCACATTTATATTGGTTTTTAAAAATGTTTTCGTAATTAACAAGCATATTTTATTTAGTTATTAGAACCAGCTTTATTACCAAGTAGGTTTACCCATAAAAGGAATTTACTTTGATGCTATGGTGCATGACAAAAAACACTGTAAGTGGAATGGAACAATACAATTGACACAGTAAATATAAAATGTGCAAACATTTACTGTATAGTAACATAAAGTTCAAAAGTTGATAACAATGCAAAAAACAATTAAATTAACACGATAATGTATGGAGTTGTATTGTGTTTACACACAATATCCTATTTCGAAAGGCTCCTTTTTTTACCTATTGTATTTGAACAATCTCCTTTGAGAAAGATTTTATCACAGAAAAATCTGAATTGCCTATGCAGATTTCTCTAGGATGTGACAGCCTTTTGTGCACTCGCTTGCTACATCACCGACGTGTAATAACAAAGTCACGTGCCCTTTGTCATGCACGACCACATTGAAAGCGAATGGGCATGATATGCTTTGCGTGACAAAACAATATAATACTATATTGTACCGAATAATAAGTATATTATTTCGGTTGCCTATACCATATAAACTGAGCACATCTTTTCGGTCGCCTGTACCATTTGGAAATGGTTAGTGTTGGTCCAAAAGGATCTGACGCGGAACACAGCAAAAGCTTTCGAGGTCGCTTTGGTATTTTGGGTTATTTAGGAGGGTTGGGATATCCCTAACCTAAACATATTCTACATTATCTCAGGGCAAACACAACACACCACCCTTAACTTAAACCGTTTGGGTTTTACGTCCCAAGTATCCAATTTAGACTTCTCTGTTTGCTTTGTAACAAGCTACCCATAATGCAATGCTATCTGGTTCTTAGCGGAGTAGCCAGAGACCAGAAAACAACAACAACAGCGTGAACGTGGCTCAACAACAGGCTAGCTAGGCCAGCTACATGGACAGCGACCATAGGGACCATTCTTTACAAACGCAATGTCCTTATCTCAGTTATTTATAATATAGCCGGATAATGTAAGTAATGTAATTTTAAGCGAGTAGAAATCACAATTGCTGTTGCATATCGCGTTGCATTGTCATTAGATTAACCCTGCTCTAGAGCAAGCTAGCTAGCGATCGACTTTTCTCTATGTTTGAATATCTTCCGGCGGCAGCGGCAGCAGCGGTGCCATGAACAGTGGACTCCCAGCTTCAGCTGCTCCGCTCGGAGGTGTTGGAATACCCTGCGTCAAGGTAAAGTTCTGCCGATACTACGCAAAGGACAAGACTTGCTTTTATGGAGACGAGTGTCAGTTTTTGCACGAGGAGCCGTCCATGGGAAGCATGTCCCTTCACGGCGGAGGAAGCCCTGTCCCTTTATCCATGGCTGGAGGAGCCGTGACTGCAGCGGGATATCCGCTTAGTGCACAACCGCCTTGCCCGGTCGGGGTACCGAATGTCCCCAAAAAGAACGACTCTATGGGGTCTGCAAGCACGACTCTGGAGGGACAGCTGTTAACCAGTGAGTATGTTTAGGCTGCTTGTCCCTCCTATGAGGCGACGACAAGGCCTACTACAGCCTCATCGGTCGTTGTTGTTTTTTAGGCCTGCGATGGGCTTTGTTAAAATTGAGCCCGGGGATTATGTTGGGCCTCTTTCCCCCCCAAAACAACGTGGGTTAAACATGTTTTTCAGTCTACAAAATCTGTTATAGTTAATTGTAAAGATTCTGCGAACTCCTCTTATCACCCCCTATCGAGTTTGAGCTTCCTACAAAATGTTATTTAGCTAGACATGTTAGTGTTTTGCATTTGACAGCTTCAACACATGAATGGACAAATTCAGACAATCATTGGCTAACATTTTAGCTACCATTAGCTAACTAATGCAGAACAAGTTATCCTAGCCAAAGATCAACTATCATAAATCGGGTTCGTGAGTAACTAACGTGTGCAAACCTAGAAAAAAAGAAAGAAAGAAAAAAAAAAAATATATATATATATATATATATATATATATATTGATTGTCATCTATGTGTAGAATGGTTAGCGCTGCTAGAAGGCTAGTAAATGCCTTTTTTACTAAACAGCTGCTGTTATTTTGCACAACTTGCTACATATGTTTAAACCACCCCAGCGGTCTGTGCTATCAATTAACTATGTTCAATGTCACATTTTATTTTGGATGATATTATGGTTAGTGCACTGCCCAGTAAACTCCAGTTTGACAACTTGATAGCCCGTAGGAGTGTTTAGCTACGTCTTCTGATGTAGCTACACATGATTGGCTAATCCTGTGTAGTGGTCCTGCTTGAACGAATTTGAACAGTGGCCTCAATCATTAGTTCAGAGACCGTTTTATATTACATTTTGCTTCACATAGCCTTTAAATTCCCTAGCCTTTTACATTTAGTGGGTTTGACCAACAATGTAGGACTGTAAAATTCAAATAGTTGCATATCCATGACGGTTTTCAACCTTTAAGTTTTTACAAGATCCTTCCAAACATTGTACTTGTTATGTGCAGTAAAAATAAGTTGTGGTGTCTTCCTTCTACATTCCACATGAGGTTTAGTCTTTTGCATAATGGAAACAGATTGTAATTTGCTTGTTATAAAATGGATATATTTGCCAACGCTTTGTTAGTAATATTCATGGTGTGGATGCGGCCCAGATATTATCATGTGTATCTGAACCGATCACCCTGTCCTCTGTAGTCCCTGGGATGGAGGGAAGTACCCTGAGCGATGCCAATTTGACAAACTCCTACTTCAGCAGCAGCTTCATCGGGGTTAATGGCTTTGGGAGCCCCGCAGAATCTAAATACTCAATGATGCAGGTATGCCCAGTCTCTAGTCAGCTGAACGGTAACATTGCTGACTCGACAAATACTCGTATGTGTTGACCTACCGGTTTATTTTGTATCCATCTGCTCTTGAACTCTTTCTTTATTTTGTTTTTAATTACTTAACTGGTGTCCTAGGTGTCATTCCCTTTCTGTTCGTGTATCAAAATGCTCGCTAGTGATATCTAGAGCGTCTAGCAAGTACGGCGGTCAAACAATACTTTTCAAAAGAGATTCCAAACCCAGGAATATAGAATGGTAATTGCATACTAAGTTTCCGAGATGTTTAGTTTTTTTCTTACTAGGGATTTTACACTTTAAACACGTTTAAAGTACAGGATCATTTAGAAATAAAGAATTTGTGCACAGCCCATGATTAGAATAGCATGGCAAACAATGGGTTTTGGCCCTCCAGCACCCAAGTTGAATATTACATTAGATAATACAAGTAAAAAAACGTATATACACTAATGGCTAATTGTTTATGAATTGTTGCTGTATATTTACAATCAAGCAATTATGCCTGTATTTAAGGATGTTTGTAATTTATATATGGTTTAAAATGGTGCATATATTCAGTAAGGCAGGTAAAATGGGCCCTCATGGGAGTTACTGTGCAATAGACGGGTGACTTTCCAGAAAATCGGGCTGCTTACATTTCTACGACATGCTGGTTAAGAGAGGAGGCCTTTACACATTTGTTGTCGTTGTTGTTTAGAGAATGACCAGCAGCAGCAGTTCTCCTAGTCTCCTTAACGACGGTGCCAAGAACTTCAGCCACAGCGCTCACGGTAACAACCTAGAACCCACTCAATACCCGGAGTGTCAGATGATCTGAACTAATTTCTGTGGAATAATGATTGGAATGGCTTCTAACTCTATTATTGCAACACCCGTGGGATCACTGACAGATCTATTCCATGGGATCCTCGCAGTGGGACCCGGTCAGAGTTGCGGGTCGATGGAGAACTCCCCCTGGACAACACAGTCTTCATTCCCTCTCTCTCCTCTTCCAGATCCAGGGAATTCCCCCGCCTCCTCACTCTTCAGTGACTTTGGCGCTCTGAGCATATCACAACGAAGGAAGGTGAGCGCCAGGTCTGGTGTGGTTATATCCACCACGGGGAATAGTTCCATTAATCCGTAGGTCCTAAAGAGCGCCGGTGGCCACGCCCTCAGTCTAACCGTCAGCCACGGTCTTAACAAATCACGATATCCCCGAGCCGCGGTGAACTGTAAGGAAAAGCGGCATGGCCGTGACACCTGGCGATTTATCCAGTGTCAAATCAGGAATACGGTTGTTAATCTTCCGAACCGTCTCTAAAAACCCATCTTTGAGAAATTCACCTCACAAACTTTGCTTATGCGTTTTTCCGGTTGGCCTGTCTCAGCTCTTGTTTGTGTTCACAGTAGGCGGTGAAGCAAGAGCAGGAAAACCCAGTCACAGTCCCTGGGAACGCTGCGATTTAACCGTGGAGCTTTGCGTCTCTTTCTCCCCCCCCCAGGCTCCTAACCCGACAGCCAGTGAGTTCATCCCTAAAGGGGCTCCACGCATGGCCGCCATGGTCCAGTCTGGTGTTCCCGCCTTCCCCTCGCCTCTCTTCCCCCACCCAGGGCTCAGTGGCTCCGCTGCTCTCGCTCCCGGTGAGACATCCACGACTGACACTGCCCCCGTGATCTGGACCGGGCGCCTAAAGAGCTGTAACTCCTAATCGGTGGCTTAGTTTTTCAACGGCATTGTGCGTTTGCTCGGCTAACGCGTGATTGGTTGCCGTGCGGCTGTCTAGAAATGTCGACTGGCAAACAAATTCTCCAAAATCCGTAATGTGCAATGATGTATATATTCAAATATACTTTACCAATCGCCTGTGCGGTTTGTCCTTCGGCCTGTGCATTTACGTTACGTTTGAGGAAATTAGCAGATGGTCTTATCCCAAAAAAACCTTCCAGTTAGCTAGATCTGTGAAGGACCACAGAACCCACCGAAGGAACGGTTTAGTATAACTGTCCTCAGCAAAATGGCAGTAGATAATGCCCTTTTCTGGTTGGTGTTCTCAACCTCATGGTGTTGTGCACAATGCAAACAAACATCACCAGCCCTCCCAGTCAGGTATGTCGCTTGGCTTTTGGTCGCCCATTGTTTTGAAAATACGAACCGTAAATAGAAATATCAAACACCAAGATGGAATTGTTTTGGTTTGCTGTGAGTATCAATGTGTCCATTGGTGTTTCGTGGTTTCCATGGAGCCCCATGCACGGGATGGTTTCCATGGAGCCCCATGCACGGGATGGTTTCCATGGAGCCCCATGCACGGGATGGTTTCCATGGAGCCCCATGCACGGGTGGTTGATGGTTTCCTCGTGTACGTTGTGCCTCGTCAGTATGTTGTGATGTTGAATTTGATGAATTATGCAGCCCTGGGCCCAACAGGGTCTTATTTCAGATCGTTTATAGAGAGCGACATCAGACAACTTTATTTTGAGGATCTTATAAATAAATGGTGCATTTATAAAGCAAGGGTCAATTACACGTGGATGATTAGGGTTATTTATTTATTTGTTGCTTATTATAAAGAATGTGCTTGAAACGAAAACAATATGAGAAACTATTCTCTATCCTATTTCACACGAGTGGGTCTCAAAGTTTGACAGAATATGAATGCCTGTAGAATTCCACGGTTGAAAGGGCCAAATCAAAAAGTCAAAACCGAATATCAGAGGTGTCCTTGTCGTAGACGCTGTGTGTGTTTTGCTTCAAATTCACCGTTAGCCAGGACAATGTGTGAAGGTCGCCTGAAGAATTCCCCCCCCCCCCGCAGGGATGTCTCTCTCCGCAGGGTCCTCCCCCCTGCACTCCCCCAAAATCACGCCCCACACGTCCCCGGCCCCACGTCGACGCAGCCACACCCCGAACCCCAACAACCCCGGCCAGGCCAACTACATGGGGCCCAGCGGCGTGTCGGACCTGGGGGCCCACATCATCCAGAAGGAGACCGTGGGGGGCACCACCTACTTCTACACCGACAACAGCCCCGCCCCGATGGCCGGTATGGTACGTCCCCGTCCCCCCCCTCCGTCCGCTTTGAGCTCGCCCGTACGGACGGCGCCAAGGTAACCTTCCCCCGGTGCCCACGTCGCCAGGGGTTGTGCCCTTTTCGGTGTCTCGGCGAACAGGAGGTGTGGTGGTTAAATGGGTGTTCTGTGCAGGTGTTTCCGACCTACCACATCTACCCCCCAACTGCCCCCCACGTGGCCTACATGCAGCCCAAGGCCAACGCGCCATCCTTCTTCATGGCCGACGAGCTCCGACAGGTAGGCCTGGCTCTCTCGTGTTAAGTGGTTCCTGAAGCCGAGCTTGCCTCCGCTCGAACCGCCCAGTCCCACTTCTCTTATTGCCCGTGTTGATGTGCCATGTCCTTTCCTGTGGGTCCCTGTAGGAGCTGATAAACAGGCATCTGATCACCATGGCTCAGATCGACCAGTCGGAGAACCCAGGTAACGTCCTCTCCCTGACGGCCTTGGCTGATGTTGGGCCGGAATTGGATTTGTCGACAGGTTGCTGGGTGGAATCCCTGTGTGTAGGATGAACCGTCTCTGGTTCTGTCCTTCAGCGTGGCAGTTGAACCGCTGCTCCCCAGGCCCTCGCGGCCGCAGCGCCACGCGTTTCTCTGATTCTATGATGGAACCTTGTTTTCTTTTGTGTGTGTGTGCGTGTGTGTGTGCGCCCCCCCCCCCAGGTGTTCCGTCTGAGGTGGACAGTTACCACAGCCTGTTTCCACTGGAGCCCCTCCCCCCTCCCAACCGCCTGCAGAAGTCCAGCAACTTCAGCTACATCACATCCTGCTACAAGGCTGTCAACAGCAAAGATGACCTGCCTTACTGCCTGAGGAGGATACATGGTGACCATCAAAAATGCTGTTTCACACTAACGCGCTTCCCTGTGACTTTCCGTCCAACCCTTACCACTAACTGAGCTGTTACCCTTACACCCTGCACATAACCATTACCACAGCCGCTAACTGAACCATTACCCCAGCCGCTAACTGAACCATTACCCCAGCCGCTAACTGAACCATTACCCCAGCCGCTAACTGAACCATTACCCCAGCCGCTAACTGAACCATTACCCCAGCCGCTAACTGAACCATTACCCCAGCCGCTAACTGAACCAGGCCCTAGTAGTAGTGTTTCTGGTAATGACACATTTGGCGGTTAATCGTGGTCCCGTGTGTGATTTAGGGTTTCCCTTAGTTTTCTTGGAGCGGTGTATATGTCATTTTAAGGAATGTTTTCTTTTTTAAAAGGGCAGGTATACTGAGTGTTCATGCTTGCGTACGTTCTGCTTTCTCTCTCTGCGTGTGTGTAGGTTTCAGGCTGGTGAACACCAAGTGCATGATGCTGGTTGACATGTGGAAGAAGATCCAGCACTCTAACTCCGTCTCCCTGAGGGAGGTGTTCACCACCAAGGCCTTTGGAGACCACTGTGAGTCTGTTGTGGGACGTATCCACTGCAACCTCACTGTCTGTGTCACTGTTGACTTGGGTCTCTGTGAGTCGGTTTACAAGATTAGAGTTTAGAGCAACATTCTGGCAATTCCAAGAACTGTCAACCGGGGATATAATAATCATGTGGTAACTGTGTCAAACAGGGATCTAATAATACACCTGTATTGTTCATGGTACCTGTGTGAAACGGGGATATAGTGATACACCTTCCATGGCAACCGTGTCAAGCGGGTACAACAGTACACTTGTATTCCCCATGGTTACCGTGTGAAACGGATATAATAATGAACCTAAATGAAACCGTCTTCATCAGCGTTGGTGTTTTCTTATGACTTCCACGCCGGAGCAGAGACCATGTTCAGTCGGCACTTCAACGACCCCACCGCTGACTCTTACTTCACCAAGAGGAAGTGGGGTGAGTGTGTGTCCCCCCCGTGACCCAACAACTCCTCACACCTTTTACTGTGTGTGTGTGTGTGTGTGTGTGTGCGCCCCCTTGTCTGTGTAAGGAGAGGATCTGTGGCCCCAGCACTGACAGGTGTGTGTGTGTGTGTGTGTGCGCCCCCCTTGTCTGTGTAAGGAGAGGATCTGTGGCCCCAGCACTGACAGGTGTGTGTGTGTGTGCGCCCCCCTTGTCTGTGTAAGAAGAGGATCTGTGGCCCCAGCACTGACAGGTGTGTGTGTCGTGTGCTACGGGGGAAGTTGTGGCTGAAAGTGATCCTGAGCCCGGTGTGCTACTAGTCCTGCCGTCTGGGCCACGGGGAGAGAAGCAAAGGGCCGAGGTCTTCCACTGTTGTGTGAACCACTCCGACTGCGTTGGCCTCCTCAGTGGCCTGGGGCTCAGTGTTTCATGAGGCAGCCACCGGAATGCTGGGAGAGCCACACGTCAAGTTTCTTTGAAATGAGCCGTGCTGTATTGGGTGTCTTCAAACATGTTTAATTAAAGAAAATATGACACGGTTGGTTTTCTGCTCATGGAGGACTTGACATTTAAAACCTTGATTAGATATCCTACTTGTTCATTGGCAAGAGGGGTACTGTTTGACTGAGTGTGGTTTTATCCCACCGCCTAATTGTCTACTCAACCGGTTAAATCACACCCCAGAAACCCAGTTGTTTAAATGTCCACACGCACAACCGAAAAAAGTCAAATATAGCCATCATGTGATTGTTACGGCTGTCAACACTAGATCTTGTTTGAAAACTCAACTCAGAAAAACATTGCAATTTCCGCTGGGATTTTACCGTATGTCATTCTTGGCAGGTGCTCAATATCAACTGGAGACTGGTTACTGAATTGTCAGGAGGTCTGGTGGAAAAGTGTCATCCTGTTTGGTTGTCATGGTTTGAGGACCAGCTCTCCTTGGGTGGAGGATTGAATCAGGCCTGATTCCCACTTCTGACTAAAAAGCAGCTTGTTAGAGACAGTTCTTTCCGTAATTGATTATGGTGACTTCACTGTCCTAATTTCTGGACTCTGTTTATCATCTTTTTTAGATACTGGACTCTGTTTATCATGTGTACTTTTTTTGTTGACAAATGCCCAGTCCCTCACCCATGTCAAACCTTGTGGCTGGACCCAACTTTATATGCCCAGAAAGCTCCACTTCTGTATCTTCATCTAGGAAGCCCTAGGTGGGTAAACTCCCACTGATGTCTGCCCCCCCCTCCCCCGTTTTTGCACTCCGACCCCAAGACATTAAAGCCACGGGATCAATGTCAGGTCCGCCTGATTCCTCCCCGCCGGCAGACGACAACACCTGACGTGTTAAAACGGCACTTGGTGTACCCGGTCTCCCCGTGGCCTGACTGGGGTGTGTGTGTGTGTGTGTGTGTGTGTGTGTGTAGGGCAGCACGAGCCCCCTCCGCCCCGGCAACATGCTGGTCTCCTCCCCGAGTCCCTGATCTGGGCTTACATCGTCCAGCTGAGCTCGGCCCTCAGAACCATCCACACCGCCGGCCTGGCCTGCCGGGTTATGGACCCCAGCAAGATCCTCATTACCGGCAAGACCAGGTAACCGTCGCGCGGCGGGAACTCGCCTGGGTGGGATGGTGGTTGGGTGGGATGGTGGTTGGGTGGGATGGTGGTTGGGTGGGTTGGTGGTTGGGTGGGTTGGTGGTTGGGTGGGATGGTGGTTGGGTGGGTGTGTGAGAGTTTGGTGTCGACGCAAAGCGTTACGCTGTCAGAAACGTTTCTGAGGTCACCGTTACGAGGAGTGCTACTATAATGGTTTGTGAGGTCACCGTTACGAGGAGGTGTACTATAATGGTTTGTGAGGTCACCGTTACGAGGAGGGGTACTATAATGGTTTGTGAGGTCACCGTTACGAGGAGGTGTACTATAATGGTTTGTGAGGTCACCGTTACGAGGAGGGGTACTATAATGGTTTGTGAGGTCACCGTTACAAGGAGGGGTACTATAATGGTTTGTGAGGTCACCGTTACGAGGAGGGCTACTATAATGGTTTGTGAGGTCACCGTTACGAGGAGGGGTACTATAATAGGCTAATGGAAAGATACTCCCCTTTTCTACTTCGGGGTTCAGAACCGCTACGCACGCTCTCCGTAAAGGCTTCCTGTTCCTCGTTGAAACAATGGAGATTTTGTTTTGTAATAATGTTGCGCCATTGGTTGGTTGTGGGTTAGTCACCAGGTGTCCAAAATTTGTGGACTCTGGTGTTTGGTGGAGAATGGTGCTTGCAACGGCAGTGTTGGGTTTGTTTTATTGTAAATGTCTGCTTATTCACTGTAAAGGACCCTGAAAGCGGAAGCTCTATATTAATCCTGGCTTCCTTTTCTCAGATGACAGAATAGGGAGGACACACACTTCCGCATACACAACCTAATAAACATACACACTCATCCACTCTGCATGTGTTTTTCTCCATGCAGGTTACGGGTGAACTGTGTGGGAGTGTTTGATGTCTTAACGTTTGACAGCAGTCAGACCAACCACCTGTCTCTAATGCCTCAGTACCAGGTACATCCACCTGTCTCTAATGCCTCAGTACCAGGTACATCCACCTGTCTCTAATGCCTCAGTACCAGGTACAACCACCTGTCTCTAATGCCTCAGTACCAGGTACATCCACCTGTCTCTAATGCCTCAGTACCAGGTACAACCACCTGTTTCTAATGCCTCAGTACCAGGTACATCCACCTGTCTCTAATGCCTCAGTACCAGGTACATCCACCTGTCTCTAATGCCTCAGTACCAGGTACAACCACCTGTCTCTAATGCCTCAGTACCAGGTACAACCCCCTCACCCCCAACACCCTCAGAAACACAGAGGGTTTGTTACTAGGGCTTCAGCCTCAGGCTGAAACTTAAGGTTCAGTTTGTGGGGTGGTTTCAGGCAAATGTTTTTTTTTTAACCGAGTGAAACCATCACCTCACCATGTCAACCGCTTTTTATGGGGAAGTGTGTTTCTAAACACAGTGTTAGTGTTATTTTTAAGTGTGTGTGTGTGTGTGTGTGTGTGTGTGCGTGTGCGCGCAGCAAGCGGACTTGATCTCCCTGGGCAAGGTGGTGTTGGCCCTGGCCTGTAATTCTCTAGCTGGCATTCAGAGAGAGAACCTGCAGAAAGCCATGGAGATGGTGTCCATCAACTACTCATCAGACCTCAAGAACCTCATCCTGTAAGATGCACGCACAAACACACACACACACACACACTCACCTTGGCACGGACCCTCACACACCCCCTCTGTTCCCCGGGTGCAGCTACCTGCTGACAGAGCAGTCACGGCTACGCAGTGTGAATGACATCATGCCCATGATTGGAGCGCGGTTCTACACGCAACTGGACGCGTCACAGATGAGGAATGATGTTATCGAGGAGGACCTGGCTAAGGTAAGCCAACACACACACACACACACATTTACACATCGGAAGGGTTGAGGTGTGAGTATACCTCACTGTTTTTATTTGGTATGTGGCGTAGTTGTGGTCTCCAAGCTTCTGCTTTGCTCTCCGGGTGCCTGGGGGCCTCTGGCCTCCGACTGAGGTGTGAAATTCTCACTGGCCCCTCTGTTTCAGATACACCGGTAGTGAGCTATATTGCTTCCAGCGTTGTCTGTTTATCTCAACATTCGGGGTGTGTATTCTTAAGCCTAAAACCTGTAGAAGCTGTGGGGTTGTTTTGTTGGCACACCCCTTACACACGTCTGAAGGAGTAGATGGGACTTGCCTGCGACAAAGTACGCTAGTGGGCACCAGCTGCCGATGGTCAGTGAAGTTCTGACTGCTGCATAAACTAAACCGAGGCGGCTGCATCTCTCGGTTTACGTCACCGCCACACCAGGATGCATAATACCCCGTGCATAACTAGAAGCCCTAATGTACCCCACTCGTTAGCTGGTCTTATGATATTATTAAGTAGCTGGTACAACCATCCCAACAAGGCTGTGGTCACTAGTGGCTGATGGTCCCACAAACCGGCTGGGCTCGTTGATGGTAATGTCCTCTTGCTGTAGTATGTGTATCCATGGCCACAGTGGGCGTGAGCGTAGCGTTTACATTTCCGCCATTGGCCTGATAGGAGACAGTAAACCCATATAGCAGGTCAAGTTGTCTGGTCCCCTGTGACATCCCTTCCCAATGTTTCCGGCACGGCCTGGGAAGAGATGTCCCGTCTGCCTGAGACCCCCACAACGTTGGGGTTGTTTCTGGATGTGTTTTGGCCACGTCTTCCTCACTCGGGTAGAACTTCCTTAAGCACCAGTGTCCCAAATTGGGTCACCTCGTAGGTGGGGGAAGGTGTGTGTGGCAATGTTTGGTGACCTAATTCTGTTTCTGTCCCGTATATTGTTGTAACTGACACTGCCACCTACTGACAGTATGGATGGTTAGTTTCTGGTGTATTTGGCTGCTTGTGTTTTGGGTCTACGGTGAGTGTTTGGGATTGCGGTTTCTGGTGTATCTGGCTGCTTGTGTTTTGGGTCTACAGTGAGTGTTTGGGATTGCTGTTTCTGGTGTATTTGGCTGCTTGTGTTTTGGGTCTAAAATGAGTGTTTGGGATTGCTGTTTCTGGTGTATCTGGCTGCTTGTGTCTTGGGTCTACGGTGTTTGGTAAAAGTGCTGTTTCTGCTGTCGTAGGAGGTGCAGAATGGCCGTCTCTTTCGTCTACTGGCCAAGCTGGGCACCATCAACGAGAGACCGGAGTAAGATCAGTAACACACCGTCCGGAGAGGAAGATGAACTTTCATCTGATATTTCACCCTTCTCTCCACCAGGGTGTCTAACTGTCTCTCCGTCTGCCAGGTTTCAGAAGGATCACACGTGGTCCGAGACAGGAGATCGCTACCTGTTGAAGCTGTTCAGGGACCATCTGTTCCACCAGGTGACGGAAGCTGGGACCCCCTGGATAGACCTCAGCCACATCGTCTCCTGTCTAAACAAAGTATGCCTGCTTCTCTCTCTCTTTGACCCTTATCCTTCTGTTTGTTGTCTACCGTTCTTTTGGACTGCTTTTTATTTTCATCATGTGCCCCCCCCCCCCTCCTCCTGTATCCCCTCCCCACCTCTTCCTGTATCCTCTCCATCTCATTTCCCGGGTGGGCGGGGTTTGTGTCAGTGTTTTTCTCCATGTCCACCAGTCCTCACTTCTCCCACCCCCTCTCCATGTAGCTGGACGCGGGCGTGCCTGAGAAGATCAGCTTGGTGTCTCGTGACGAGAAGAGTGTCCTAGTGGTCACCTACTCCGACCTGAAGCGCTGCTTTGAGAGCACCTTCCAGGAGCTGCAGCATGCCGCCACAGGCCCCGTCTAGCCCCCACCCCCGCCTGCTGGCAGCAGGCTGGGACTGCCTCAACCCTCAACCGGACAGCACATTATTGCACTACAGCGGATGACCGGGTGCATATTGATGACATCATCAGCGTGGCGACAGAGGCGGGGAGGTGGTACTTGCTGGACCTCAGTCACATACACTGTCTTGGAAACCAGGAAGGCTTTTCTAAAGGGTATTTTTTTAGTTTTTCCTAAAACCCTGCAGCTGGACGACTAAATAACGGACAAAAACGGAAGCCGTGACGATGGAGACGATTACAAGGATGACGAACGAGAACATTTTTTAGACTTTGGGAACAAAACGGATACAAAAAAATAAAAATAAACCAACCATGTGGTATTGAACTTTTTCCAGCTTCTATTTTAATTTTATTTTTTACATTTTGTTTTTTTTTAAACATTTTGTTCCTGTAGAGGATGAAGATGCACTAAGATTAATGTTTTACTTTGAATCAATGTGTGTCAGTGAACTACGGGACTGATGGTGACGGACCGACTGGCGCTTCGGACGACGTGAAACATGAGATCTGTTTTTCTTTTTACCGCGTCTCCCCGGTTGTGCTGAAGACCACGCCCCTTCATACAGACGCACTAGGAGACGGGAGGACCATCGTGTCTGTCTGGAAATGGGCAAGTCCACCTCATTCTTGGTTGTCAGTTCCCACTCGAGGACAAACCACTGAGTTTTGGGATAGGATGTGGGTTGGGATGGGGACTTTGTTGTTCTGGGGACAGTTTATTCAATGCCCTCATTCGGGGGTCAAGGGTTGTGGAACATTGTGGTCATGTGGGGTCAGACTGTGTGGTTCCTGTCGTCACTGAGGAAGGGGCGGGGCATCCTCCTGATGGCTGTCTGTGGTTTGTTACCTGGAGGAGATTGGCAGCTTCCTAACTGGTTGAAGATGGACACCAGAGCGGAGAAATGTGTGATGAACTTGTTGGAGGATTTGAGGTTTGGCTTGTTGTCTCTGAAACCCGAGGACGGAGCCAGTTCTCAATGTTGAATGTCCTTCTCTTTGCCCCTCTATCTTTCTTCAACATCTCCCTCCTCCCTTTTTATACCCTCCCATGCTCTGTTCGTCGACCGGTTTCTACAGACCTCTTTGTTTTGAGAATACGTGATGCTTTTCTGTGATTCATTTTTAAGCCGATTCCTCATTTTGCCCAGCCGTTGTGGTGCATGACAGGATATACCGTCTGTCTGCTTCAACACAAACTGTTTGTGAACCTATTCCAGCAGGGAGGGAGGAAGGGTTGGGGGGGAGTGGGTGGTTGGCTGTTTTCGGGGGGTGAATTGTTTTAAAAATCTGATTTATTTTACTTTTATGATCATGTGACAACCTGCTGGATACCAACAGTAGAGATCACCTTTCCCCGCTCCTGGGGGGGTCACCTTTCCCCGCTCCTGGGGGGGGTCACCTTTCCCCGCTCCTGGGGGGGGTCACCTTTCCCCGCTCCTGGGGGGGGTCACGTTTCACCCCCTTCCCTCCATAAAAGTGGGAACTCATTCACTCCCTCCGATGGATTATTATTTTTTTAAATAAAAATGTAGGCATACGAGATGAGTGGAACTTCTAAGCGTGATTCTGCCAACACGGCTCCCTTTTTATTCTAAGGGATCGTGAAGGAGTGTTGAGGTCCAGAAAAGGACAGAGGACTTCCTGGAGGGTGTAGTGGAAGGTTGGGCGGTGGCTTTTGCACTTGGAAGCAAGGAGCTATTGTGAACGGTGACACGACATAGTTTGCAGAAGTACTGTATAGATCGTATGACTTTGTTACATGTGATTATGTAGATTTCTCTTCTATACATTACTTCTCTATGTGCAAAATGATTGGACGTTGGCACCCGGGTGAATACCTCCTCTGAAAAGGTTTGGAGTTCTCTCAGGGTGACAGACAGCTGGCGAGGCCCAATGACTGAATGTGTTTGGCTGTCATTGGTGGCCCTTTATCCAGTCAGATCGGTGTGTGTGGGTGGGACTTGGGGGTTATAAATGCTAATTGACGTTGCCTCAGAGCACAGATCTAGTATCGGCTGACGTGTCACAGCCTGAACAGAACTAATAAGGTGATCGTTTGATGTTGCATCCTAGATCAGTTTTCATGGTGGCATTTTCTGCCAATTCCACGTGGATAGATTGCCCCTGCCATAGCACAGATCCAGGATCAGCTTTGCCAAACCTGAAACGTCAAATGAGCTGAACGTTGATCAGTACTGGGGGGGGGGGGCTTGCTGAGAGTTGTCAATGCTAAAATCATGTTCTATTTCCTGTTTTTAGTGAAATTATCGAGACTGATAACATTTGGTGAATGTGGTGCTTAGACCCCTAACCTTTAAACGAACATACAATGCACCAGCACACACAACCATCGTTCCCCAATCCACACGGTCACAGGTCAATTCATCACCCCCAACAACACACTCCAGTACTACTATTGCTTGTTCTTGGTGTCACAAACACACAAACACACACACACACACTCACCATCTTAGTATGTTTTATGCCCCTCTCGTGTTCATTGTCTAAAATTTTGCAATATTTGTGTGTACAGCAGTATTTTAATAAAGAATACCAAAACCAGGCTTGTGACACATGATTTTGTGTTTGTCAGAGAGTTTGGGAAGTCTGCGTATATCTCTTTATTTTAAACACTTACAATATTTGAATACATACATTTAATACATGCATACTTCTGTCAGTAAGTAAGGACTCCGGCTGTCAATCATCCGTCTGTCTTTCCTCTTCATGCATGGTAATGGTTCTACATACCATGTGCTGTTTGATACACGGTTGACAACCACCGCATTGGTTTCAGCTGTTGTCTTTGAGGTTAAATGTGTCAATAAATAGGTAAAACACGAATACATAATTTTTGTTTATGAATACATTCTTCCAGCATACACGTGCAGGTACATGATTGTCAGTTGACTTGAAACAACGGCAAAGAGATCTCTCTTCTACTGAGCGCTGAGTACCCATGTAGAGTTGCAGACAAGCAATAATGGTAAATATAATATTAGTGGCAAATGGACACACCTTAGTGTTGTTGCGTGATAATGTATTTAGCTGCTCTTTGAAGAAGTCACAGGGATCCTCACGTTGGTGGGATGGGTGTTGCCCTAGCGACCACTAGTGGTCGGTGGCTCTCCCTGGAAACATGCTACACTCCTAGCGTTCATGTGCCGGTTCACTCTACCGGGTTGAGCAACCAGGTGTGGTGAGAAGCAGATGGCCTCGGCGGCCGGAGCCAGAGGGGTTGGAATGGAGGACTCGCAAACCTGAGGGGTTGTAGCAGCGAGGTAGGGCCGCAATTGCTAGTCGGTGGAGGAACACATTGAGTGTTTGGAGGAAGGCCTAGACGCAGATGTCAGAGGTGTAAAGCAACGCTATCCGCGGGAGAGGGGTAGAGGAAGGCGAAGTTGTAGTCGGGTGGTGGGGAACCAAACTCGTCACAGTCACCCGGATGGGTTGGTGGCTCGTCGTCATGGAGACCGGTGACATGGTTACACAAGCACGGCACGAGGTTCTCCCGGCACTTGCCGACAGTGAAGAACCTGCAGACGCGTAAAGGAATTTCGTCATCGGTACGTAACGGAAAATACAACCGGTGGTATGAATGACGTAAAAGGGCTGAAGGGTCACCTCGCGAGGCTCCTGCTCTTGGACCCGCTGTTCAACCGGAGACACTTGAGCTCCTCCGAGGCCAGGACCATACCGCTGTCACACTGCTCCTCCTGTAACGCGTACGGGTTACAAACATTAGCCGTGTTACACCGTCAAAACACTGACAGGACTCACGGGACCCACAGGTGCGTGTCGGAGTGCGAGGAAACGGCATGGCGTGACTTGGCTGTCATTGGTGGTGGCCATGCCAACGGGTGCTGTGGCGTTGTGTGAGTGGACAGGCTTGTGTAGGAGGAGCTATCTGTACTGTTAAGTGTACACAGCTCCTCGGAATAGTCCTTATTCGGGCAACATTGTATTTGCCTGCCGAAAGTAAACGGTTCGCTGTGTGTTTGTGTGAATTGGTTCCATTGCTCCTTTTGAGACCAAGGAAGAGTATTTGACAACACGACAAAAGCCCCTCTGGCCTCTTCATAAGTGTCAACAGAAAATGTCACACCTCCGATTTTTTAACCTCCATGCAACAAGCGTGCATGAGTGTGTGTGTGTGTATGTGTGTATGTGTGTACTCACGTCTGGGCCCGGCCGGTCCTTGCGAGGGAATTCTTCAAAGGTCTTGAGTTTTGCTGTGCTCCTGGAGTTTGTGTAACTGGAACGGACCAACCAGAACATTTTTATATTACCAACGGCATATTCATCAACTGTACCGACTGTCCTTTTTCTCTGCTTGAGGGGGCGTTTCCCAGGCTTACCCCAGTGTAGTGAGTCTGTGTGTTTGCAGGTCTTTGTGATCCCGCTGTTCGCTGTTGCCTGTGTCACTGTCTGCACTCAGGAACGTGCCCAAGGGAATGTAGTCCTTTCCATCCTGAACACAAACAAGGCTTAATGTTTGTGCTGGACTAAGGTCCCAGTTTCTCTCAAGGGCAGAAAGACAAACGTGGGTGGGTCTTTTACCTGTTGAACCCGGGCCTCGAGCAGGTCTCCTAGTGTG